>QLNU02014670.1:0-24058 GCA_006491805.2 Dysdera silvatica | reverse complement strand
TGCGCTTGTGAGAAAAGAGGTAATGATTTTTCTCATCTTCTCACTAGAACTTCTCTCATGGGCGCCACTGATTCGTTGTGAAAGATGCTAGAATATCCGAAAGGAATATTTATTATGTTAAGAACGTTTTTATAATTCAGGTAAATTCACAATCTGAGAATTTTCAATTTCTTCCTTTTCTTTGGGATTTTTGAAACGCAAAATTCAGTGAAGAATATTGTAATGCAGATTATGTAGCAGCCACACAAAGGCCACAGAATCCCCGTAACATCCAGCAAACCAATTGGTCTAATAATATTTTCATTCTGTGGGTTTCCAGCTTTTAAATTCCTAAGAAAGGCAGAATCTCTTGTTAACTTTTGGTAAATACCGTGTTCCTGAGTACGGCGTATTATGGTATTAAATTTATCTTTGCAACAAAAGCCTTTCTTAAAGGCAATATATACTGCAAATGTTGTAGCTGAATCGGATGATATAAATATATTTTCTTTACCTGCAAAGATGATCTCCAGAAGATTACGAGCAAACAGTACAGCATACCCGTTTTCGACAGCTGGAGCAATATCTACCACATTTTGAAGTACTGTTTCTGGATGGTTTCTGATATTGCGGCCCAAATCTTTAAATATTTGTATTTGACTTTCCAAAAGCAGCTCGTATGGTTGAAGTTCTGCAATGACAGTAACTTTTGCTTTATCATTGTGACATGCCTTTGTCAACTGCTCAAGCGTCGAAATTTGAGGTTCCATAATCGGTGCCATTAGAAATGAGGGAAATATGCTCATATACGAAAGCCTCAAACAAACCATTCCCATGCCACAAAAAGCGAGGAACACTCTTGTTGAGCACTTGGTGTAGAATTTCCTTCTGTGGATGCCGAAATTTATAGCAGAAACCGCAAAAGAGTCAAATAATTCATCAACAAAAGTTTGTGGCCTCCTTTTTTCACTGCAACGTCTGATTCCCATCAGAAAAATACTGCAGAGACTAATAGCCAGCAGTGTGAATATCCACACCTTGATTTGAAACGGACTGATATAGATGAAGTTCTTGGGCGCAAACCCAGATTTTAAAATAGCAAATGTCTGTTCTACCACATCAAATGGATGTGAAAATTCAGCCACTTCTGAACTATTTAATACGTGAACTGTACCAATGACTGCGTCGATTTTACCTTGTTGAAGCATACCAAATATGCCTGTCCATGAGCCATTGCTGTGTCTGATTCCAATAGTTGTATTGGTGGGTTTCGGTATGATTTTATAATCGAATTTCAAAAATTGTGCTAAAATTTTAAGCAATTCGTAATCGTCTCCTTTAACATCTACTAAATCTCCCGTGTCAGTCACTTGATAAGTAAACTTTCCGGGGATGAAACTTTGCAGAAATCGTAACTTTTTCGTTCCGAACATACTTCTTTCAATTGAATTAAGACGCATACGAAGTAAATTTTCTCGGAAGTTGAAAAATATCTGAAGGAATTACAGGCTCGATATATCTGAAAATAAAAATATGTTTATATTTGAATGGGAAAGGAATCAATTAACGATACAATAACTGAATAAAAGTACTTATAAAATATGAAACTAGGGGGGGAAACTAACGCGTCTGAACCGGAATATTGAACATTAAAATTTGTTTAATTCGTTTAATACAATGAAACCCCCTCATTAGCCGACACTCATCGGGCAGAAAATTTTGCCAGTGAAATGGTGGTGACTGAAAAAAAGGGATCATTCTGACGTAGTTGAAATATTACGTTTCACTTATTTAAATACTTCATTCTGAAACGCGTATTTTTGAGCACATAAGACAGTTTAAGATAACGAAAGTAAGGCTTTGTTAAATACGAGGGCGAATCAGAAAGTCTTTTCCCCTATTTTTTTAAGCCAAATTACGGCTGTAAATGCGAAGTCAACATATCCATTCCCAGCGGTGGACCTTTCTTGGACTGGCCCAGCCTTATCTGCCAGTAGTTCCACAGCACGGCACTGCTGTCAGTTGTTGAAGATGGCGGTTGTGCTTCACACGTCCACGGCATACGAGCAACGAAGTGTGATTCCTTTTCTATGGAGCAAGGGACGAACGCCATCGAAATCCACAGGGAAATGCAGCCCACGTATGGGGGAAAAGTGTCTCGTTTTGAGAAGTGTGAGGTGGTGGTGTTGTGAGTTCACAAAAGGCCGTGAAGACTTGCATGACAATGAACGTTCGGGGAGGCCGCGTTCGTCGTTGACTGACAACATTTCCCGCGTGGATGCAATGGTGAAAGCGGATCGGCGTGTGCACCTCAAGGACATTTCCCGGGAGCTTGGCATTTCGTATGGGAGTGTTTACGACATCGCTCACGGGTCCTTAGGGTACCGGAAGGTTTCATGTCGGTGGGTGCCTAAGAAGTTGGACGACATGCTGAAAGCCAAGCGAATGATTGCGTCACTGAATCATCTGCAGCGGTATGCCGAGGAGGGTGAAAGTTTCCTAGGCCGCGTTGTTACTGGCGATGAAACGTGGATACTGCATTTCACGCCGGAATCGAAGTAGCAGAGCATGGTGTGGAAACATCCGGGTTCGCCTATGACAAAAAAATTCCGTTTAGTGCCATTTGTTAGGAAAGTGATGTTAATGGTCTTCTGGGATCGCCATGGACCGCTCCTGCTGGATTCCATGCCACAAGGTGCAACCATCAATGACAACAGTTATTTTCCACACAGTCACGTCTGCGGGCTTCCATCAGGAGAAAGCGCCAAGGGATTCCCGTTGTGGACAACGTGGCTATCCTCCACGACGATTCTAGGCCACATGTGGCAAACAGAACCGCCGACAAGCTCCGGTCATTTCACTTGGGAGAGTCTGGACCACCCACCATACAGTCCGGACCTCGCCCCTAGTGATTTCCACGTTTTCGGTCCGCTGAAGAAGTTCCTGGCAGGACAGCGATTCACGTGCAACGATGAAGCCAAGACAGCAGTCCGACGGTGGTTCCACAGTCAGCCGGACGAATTCTACCACAGGGGCATCTCAAATTTAGTGCTGCGATGGGACAAATGTCTGTACCGATGTGGGGACTATGTGGAAAAATAGTGTAAGATACGTAGAATAGTACGTATATTTGTAATTACCTGTATGTACCTTATTTTGGTTAATAAAAAATAGGGGCAAAGACTTTATGGTTCTCCCTTGTATAACAATTAAATTTACAACAAAACGTTAAATCAAACAACAATATCAATCAACGTTTATTGGCGTAGTGATACCAACGCCGATGGTATGGCGTGATTAGATGGTGAAACGTTCGAAAGAAAATAAATATTTCTGCCTTCGGTGGATATTTATTTTCTTTCGAACGTTTCACCATCTAATCACGCCATACCATCGGCGTTGGTATCACTACGCCAATAAACGTTGATTAATATTGTTGTTTGATTTAATCTGCGTAGTGTTCGATTTATATAAAAACGTTAAATAGTAAAATTTATCTACCTTCGGAAAAATTGATCAATAACTGTTTGATTGGCTTTACTCTTAACAATCCTTTCTCATTCGAAATGAATTTTTAATTGCGAGTGTAAAATCGGAGTTTTTCCGTAGTTTCACTTAGAAGACTTGTGTTGTTGTCGAATAAACGACAATAATAAATTTGAACTGCCATAGTTTTGTATTGATAATTGTTTATTAGTTTCGCACAGTGTATCACTGTATGACTTTTTTATTATTAAAGTCTTTATTAGGCATTAATCATTTGAAATAGCAAATCCGAGTCAATTGTCACACGGATAATGAGAGGGGAGTTCTTCTTAGCTCTTATTCTGTTTTTCCTTAGTTTTCTTTTATGGGAAATGCTTATCGTGAAAGCTGAAGTTCAAGCGTATTTTGTTCCGTACACGTTTTCTAGTACAAGAGAATGCATCATGAAAACAGTGTAAGCGTCCGTGTCTAAGGTGACCGCTAAGCAGGGGTTTGGGTTATATTACTGTAAATCAGTTTCTGTTGGGAAATTTTTGTCTGACCGTATCTGACAACGGAACCTCGCGAACTGTCAAGGCTCGATTTTTCTGAATTTCGGTTTATAGGCCAACATGACCGAGTAGATTAAAGATCCAAAATCAAATTTGTCCAAATCGACCTGGGGGTCGAGCTACGGCCCACTGAAAATAGAGCTCACCCTACGATTATGCTTCGCTGCATGGCAGGTAAAAACAGTACTTTTGGCGTGCTGGGTAAACATTAAGCTCTAAAAGTTTTACTGCGAGTTACTTTTTTTTTATTCATGTTAGAAGTTTAGTTTTCTACATTTGGTGGATGTGAAGTCCTGGCGCATCGTAAAAGCTGAGGGTCCTTTGTAAATAATTTTAGAGGCACTTCCCTAAACCAATTAAAATTATTTATCACTGCAATATTGACATATGGAACTGATTTGAATTATGAATATAGAATATTTACATTTAAAACTGATTTAAATTATGAATATGGAGTATTTACATATGAAACTGATTTGAATTATGAATATGGAGTGTTTACATATGAAACTGATTTAAATTAAGAACACAGAATATTTATGTATGAAAATGAATTTATGCAGATATGAAAAAAAAAATTTTGAGTTACCTAACTGCTGGGGTTACCAGAGTTATAACTGCGCTCTTGGCTATGATGAACTTAAAACGCTTTTAATGGAAATGAAGATCAAAATGAGAAAAGCTTAATAATTTTGAGCAATGATTGCAACAAATGAATGAACTACCATCGCAGTCCATTTCGTGACACACTTGGTCCGTGAAATTAAAACAAATTTCTTGCACATTGAAGAATTTTTCAGGCTTTGGTATCGGGTACATTGATTTCCACCAAGCATAGATTATCATATTACGGAATTTTGGGGAAGACAGCTGATTGTGAATGAGCGAATCCAATTTTGTGAAGTTATTCCTTTATGATAAGCTTACGTGATCATAATAATGCAAAAGGCAAAATCGTGTTAAGCGTTTAGCGAAATATTTCCATTGAAGAAAAAAATATACGTCGTATGACTGTATGAGTGCTATCCCTCCAGGTGGTGTAATCATCAATTTCGATTGCTCTGAAAGACTGGCTTGACTAAATGCGCAATCAAATATATTTTTGTCCATTTGACCCGTTCAGGAATTCATGGTTAATAAAACTTTTGATGTTATGTTCGGTTTGAGTACTTCACTGAGGAACATCTTATGTATTTCGGTAGAGGATTTGCCACTTTTGGAACATTCCAGAATAATATTAAATGGTTTAAATAACTTTTCCTGTACGCGTGGACCGAAGACACCCTTCCTGTTGGTCATACACAATTCCTGATGGATGAGCAGAAATTGCAGCAATAATTGTCCAGCAGCAGAAATGATAGGTCGGATTATTACGGAATGGGATATGGCGTGAGAAGATTGAATGGTATTCGGAGTGTGCTTTTCCCCATTAATCTACAGAGTGCGCGTAGATTCCAGTTCTTTAGTGAATCCGCTGTGGTCAGTGTTTAAAACCTCATCAAAAGAATAGTTGCTCATTGCATCTGTAACCATGTGGACGAATTCTATAGCTCTATCTTCCAAAGCCGTTGTGTGCATAGTACGTTCATACGTAACGAACTTGGTGACTCTTCTACTTATTATGCCACGCTCTTTTTTAAATTTTAATAGAAAAGTATCACTTGCGCGAATGTTTGTGAGGTTTTCTCTCATTACAATGTTCAGAAACCATAACTTTAAATCGTCATCGTGAACTGTTAATAAAACATGTTCCCGGGCATTTTTAAACTTCTCAAATACTTCGGCTTTCATACGTAACAGTTTTTCACATGTTGTACCCTGGGAAGCAACATAATCCCGAAAGCGATAAATTTGTCGACGTGAAAGTGTGTTGTCTTTAAAGCGATGCTGTATGCTTTTCAAGGAACGTAGTTTTCCTGACCCACTCCATGGAAATTCTTTTCATGTCTTCTAATGTGTAAGTTACGCGTGACGGCAAATTAGTTTGTTCATCCCATTCCTCATCATTCATTTCATTACCCTGTATTGCATCATATTTCATTTCAATTAAACAAATATTAAATGTATTCTCGTCATTCACTTCGTATGTTAACCCACTTATCAAAGTTTCAGCAAATGTAAATATTTCTTTCGCAATATCCATCTCATAATCTGATACAAAATCAGCTGGCTTTCCGTATTTTTCACAAACAATGCGAAAAAAGTATTTTGCTATGGTGGAAAAGGAAGACATGGTGACAAATAAGGCTTGAAATTCCACGCTTTCCAACAAAAAAATTAAAAAGGTCAAAGGTGATGAAAGCACAGGCAAGTGATGATTGCTTCTGATTTGAAAATTGAAGGATCGCGCCTTATTTATTCAAGACTGGTAATACAAGGCGGTTTTTTCGATTTTTTCGCCCAAAATGATCTCAAAATTCGTCAGGTATGCAAAAGTAAGGTAAAAACTTCAAATATATTTTACTTTTACACCAGCATACACAATGTATAATTATTTCAGCTACAACTAAAATAACTATTATAAATATGTGCTGTATTTTATTCATATGTATTATTTTTTCTACGATAATATTTGGCGCTTAGTGCTTGCCCTGCATGACAGAACCTGTCATGCAGCAAAGCATCATCTTAGGGTGAGCTCTATTTTCAGTGGGCCGTAGTTCGACCCCCAGGTCGAGTGGGCTAAATTTGATTTTGGATCTTTCATCTACTCGGTCATATTGGCCTATAAACCGAAATTCATAAAAATCGAGCTCTGACAGTTCGCGAGGTTCTCTTGTGAGTGATGTCCGTTAATAGGGGTTTCAATGGATATCCACATTATTGCCTGAAGACGTAAAGGTGTAGGACAACGGTGGGGAACACTTTCATGCTATAACGGACCAGGTTAAGTTTGATGAAATATCAGAAGTTTGCGTGTTCAGATCACAAATCAAGAATTGCAGAATATATAGGGGAAAGTGGATATAGGAGGCCAAGCATATCGGCTTAATACTTAATAATCCCAACGTAGGAGCGGCAGTAGTCTGTGCAAGAGTGTTAAAGGTGTGTGTAGGAATAAATTGCACTGACTTCCGTACTACTGAAAATATATACGCAGCAAATAAAATAAGAAAACATTTTTTCGTTCATTCACTGAAATTTTCTTAAGTTAGTTAAATGTCAGTATAATAAAAATCATTTCGCACTAAAATCTGTGACCTATATGCCCGAAACCAGTATTAAGTCTGTCACGTTAGATAATGTTTTTGTGTCATTATTGTTAAAGATTCAGCACAGGCAGTAGTACTTTGTTTTTCAAAATGGCGTTGGGGGCAAAGCGGATAATTTTTGATGGGGCAAAGTAGATAGGCAATCCGATTTGCCCTAACAGTTAGAATTCAGCAGCGTAGCTAGGCTGGGGCAACCATAACACTGATCCGGGGCCCCCCACAAGCGAAGCCTTATTATGGTAGGGGCCGGGGCCCTGGCCCCTAACCCCATTAGGGGGCCCAAAAATTGTTTCATTGATAATAAAATCATCTAATTTGCTTTTAAATATTTTTTATAGATTTTCTTTTGTAATGTTTCAGCTCAATTTTTAATATAATTTAAATACACTTTGATTTGATTTTGACAAACTGGCAGGAATAACTGCATTGGAAAAATTTCAAATTGGCATGACTTGAGTAAGACATTTGTGGAATTGATGACATGCGCCTCAAGCCACATGGACCACACACAGACTTCACTAGAGAACAGGTTTCTTTTATAGTTAATGATATGGCAATCCTGATTGACAGCGAATTTGCACCAGCATCCGTAAATGATGACACACTAGCAATTCCGAATCAACAACGAGTTGATTTGCCAAGCTGAAGTTCCATAGCTATGATCAACGAAACTTTACCTAAACAATTTTCTCATCCTGCACCATCAATTTTAAACTCACAACTGCTCTCTGTGTCGTCAATCATCCAAAATGATCAAGAAATACCAAGTTGCAGTACTGGAGGACGAATAAATACAAATGTGTCACCATCACATATTTGGCCATTGCCAAAGATTGCTGCTCTATTATTAAATGCACGAAAACCTAAGACAAAACCTGCAGAAATTTTAACAAGCAGCCCTGTTAGGAATATTGCTCAAACACAACGTGAAAAGAAAACTCGGTGTGCACAAAGTACAAGCAAACCTAAGAAGACCGCAAAGCATCTCGGGGCAGGGACGAAATCTAAGCCGCCATCTTTCTTTTGCTTAATATGTGATGTGCCATATCCTGATCCACCAGCAGGAGACCGGATAAAGTGATCCTTCTGTAACGGATGGGCTCACGAGAATTGTACCCTTAATAAAGGCATATTGTTTGTTTGGCTTTTTTATGGCGCAAGAGCATCTGGGCTATACTGCGCCAAACATGGTAAAATCAAAGACTGTAGTAAAACCCAGTACTTTTTAAAAATTTAAAAACATGCGTATGGTCAGCATGGTCATTTAAAATGTCAGGGAGGGGATGAAGGCATAGAAGACACACTTTATTATTAAGATGAAATAAAGTGATCCGCTTTGCCCTAATTTCCCCATTGAAGAAATGCAGTAATTCATCCAGTTTGAATAATATTTATTAGAAATTTAAATGTTCAGAATAGTTAATTAAGACGCCAGAAAGGTAAATAATTATATACAACGTTAAAAGAATTTAGTAAGCCTTTTTGGCGGAGTCTTCGTGGTACGTGTGCACACGTTGATGGTAAATCGAAGACTGATTATTATCTTAGAATTCGAAACGCGGTTACAAATACCATTGCCAAATATAAAAAGTAAAATTGTAATTATACAATATTTGAAAAATATGAAATAAAAGGAAAGGATTTGGCATGGTGCCAATTTTAGAAATTGAACTTTTTAAGTTTGTTTTCTTGCGTTTCTAAGTGGCAACAGTTAAGAAAGCCTGCGAAGTGAACTGGCATTTCTATTGCGGGAGCTCCCACAATACCTCCGCAGTTTTTTTATTCGCTTGATCCATCAAGGAGGATTATTTCACTCCATCTTCTTTACTATTTCGTATTTTGAATATGCCTGCTTTAAGATTCTGATGCAAATAAAATGCACGAGGAAAAACACTTGATCTGAAATTAAAAGGATTTATTCTGCAAAATCTAGATTCAGTTACAAGCTAATGCTTAATAGTCTAGAAAGCTAAAGGTTTCTCACACCTAACAAAAGATCTAAACATAAAGACATTGAATAACTTTTTCTTCAAAAACCGATTCTTTTACGATGAAATGTAAATATGTTCGTAGACCCAGACGTGTTCATATTTGCTAGAGGATTCATACACGGTTGCATTTAGCAATAGCTTATCGCAACTCCAAACGTTCGTATATTTAGTAATGGCTTTGAATTTCACACATGCCTAAATAAACTTATTTTACATATTCTTGCACATTGTGGCATGTGCTAATAACATACATGTGCATGCACGATATACTTATCTAAAACGGATTAATCTTTATAAGTTCAATGTTTAATAATGATAAATATAGCTACTGTAAACTCCCTTTGAATGATCATCTCCTTCGAAGGCAGATTTATCTTAAAAGGGATTTTTTCTCAATAGGTTCAATGCAAAATTTACTTTCTTTTAGAGACCATCGGAAATCGTTGTCCCTCTGATAGCGACCACAGTTTTGAGACCCTTATGGAAAGAAATTTTACCTCTTGTTCCTCTTTGGATTTTAAGCGGAGTAAAAAAAATTTGCGGTGATCTTTCTCCCTTAACATTTTATAGTAAAAAAAATTAGTTTAACGTAATATCGAATTTAAGTTTCAGAACGCTTCTTTTGTGGTCTTTCAGATTTTCAGCTTTACTCCGAGGAAGAGAAATTTTCGGACCTCTTACAGAAGAACTTCTCTGCCTCTCTATCTTAGGAAACACTCAGAGAAGTTAATAAATCAGTATAAACTTCCGTGTTTGTTGGAGATTAAAATATGATTCGTTTATTTTCTGAACTTCAATATTGTTTGGGATAAAAAATTTTAACATCCAAGCAAACAACTAGCCAGCCTTTTGCTAAGTTGTAAATTTCATACCTTGTAACTAAAAATTTAAATTACCAAGCGGTATTTTTATATTTTGTTCCATCATCGTACTATAATAGTCAGTTCCATTTTCTCGTTCAAGCGAAAGAGAACAATTTCAAAGAGTGTATTCTTTGAAGAAAATGGACATTCATCAAAAGTGAACGACTTTTCTCATCTCTGTTATTAATATATGCATATATCAATTATTAATACCATTGGCATGGGTCAATGTCGGCAAAATAACATTTTCTTCAGAACGAAATAAATATTCAGTAGAACCCGAATATTTCAAATAAATGGGGCAGAGCCCATTTGGGATAATCCAGCAATTCTAATGTGTAGCAATTCTAGTGTAAATTTCAACAAGAAACAACAACATTTATCCAAAAATAAATTCAAATACATATTACTAAACTATTATTGATAGTTAAAAACTCTATAAACTACATACATTAATTGGAATATTAAATTATTCGAAAATATTCCGATATCTTTCTAGATATTCATTTTTTCATTTGCTATCATTTGATTTCTTCAGGCAGGAATTCATCTTCGAATGAATGTTACAACCTCTGGAAAAAAGTTTGGAATCAACATCTATGGGGTACAAAGTTTCACCAAAATCGATAAGGTATTCTAAAGAAAATAAATTTATTAAACCGAAGTGGTGTATTTCTAAAAATATACATTGTTTCTGAAATTTACACGCAAAAAATCATTTGAATTAGCAGTGTTTTTTAAATTATTTAATTTTAACTACCATCACCGTGAGAGAAAAGTATCGAATCATGTGAAGTACGGGAAAAAAGTATAGAATCATATTAAAGTTTATTTGATTAGCAGCACACATCTTCTCCACGGGCCTTGATTACAGCCTGGATTCTCTTTGGCATGGACTCCGCCGCAAGTTTTCTGCAGTCATCTCGATCAATTTTGTCCCATGCAGTCTTAACAGCAATTTTTAATGTTTCTTAATTTGTTCGCTGCCGCTTCATGACAAGTTATTTAAGTTTCCACCGCAGATTTTCAATTAGGTTTAAATTCGGACTGCAAGCCTGCCAGTCCAATGTTTTTGCATTTGTCTCCGAAAAGTAATTTTTAACAAAACGAGACCTATGACACGAGGCATTGTCGTCCATGAAGGTGACTTCCTCATACTCAAACCGGTCTTCGACTGTTGGAATGGGAAAGGCGTTTAAAATCTCGATGCAGGCTTCCGAATGCACAGTTCCGTTTACTATACAGGTACATAATTTACTTGGACCTTCGGACGACATACTCCCCCACTCCAAAGATCACAAAAGATGTAGGAAACTTTTTGCGGAACTTCATACAATCTTCATTCATGGTTCCTCCTTTTAGATGCCAAATAAATGTTCCACTGTCATCACCACTACCAATGCATATTCTTGGCTCATTACTAAATATCACTGCGCTCCAGACCAGACCAGTCGAATTTTTCCTTCGTTTTCCCCCATTTTAATCTAGCTCGTTTATGGTTTTTTTTGAAAGTTTAAGTTTAACCGTGGCCTTACAAAAGTGAAAACCCCGACGTTTTTCTATCTGTTTTATCACAAACGTTAGCTTTAGGTATTTTTTCTACAGATCATTTCTTGGTTTTGACGTCGAAAATATCACACCTTTACTTATTTCCCTTAGAATTTGATCCTGATGACGAGAAGTTGCACGAGGACTGCCACAACGATGAATGTTCATCACGCTTTTCGTTTCTTTATACTTTTTCCAAATTTTCGAAATGGTGGATTAAGAACAAAAAAAGTCTTTGCAAATTCTCGCAGAGTTTTCCCTTCTGCTAACCATTTAATTATTCTGTTCTTAACTTGAACATTGAGCTCTTTTATCAGTGACATTTTTCTTTGCTAGCTAACGATATGGAAACAATTTGACGCGGTATAGCCCAGATGCTCTTGCGCCATAAAAATCCAAACAAACAAACAAAAGCAAGTGATGCTTGTTTTCTATATATATTTACCTCCACTCAGAATTCAACCATGCATATTACATAATCATAACATCATTTGCTCACTTAGAATTTGCATAAACAAGCCTTTGATTTCATACTTTTTTCCCCATACTTCAAATGATTCCACATTTTTTTCCATGGTGGTGTTAGTTAAAATTAAATAATTTCAAAAATACTGCTAATTTAAATGATCTTTTTGCATGCAAATTTAAGAAATGATATATATTTTTGGAAATACACCAAATCGGTTAAATGAATTCATTTTCTTTAGAATACCTTATCGGTGTTGGTGAAATTTTATAGACCATAGGTGTTGATTCCAAACTTTTTCCAGGGGTAGCAGAATTTATGCTAAAAACATCGAAGGAGTGACTACTTAAAATGATAAAAATAAGTGCCTCAGTCATTTCCGATAAGCAAAATTCGGATAAGCGGAGCTCTACTCTGGAGCAGACTCAGACTGACAGACAGAATTTGCCATGGTCTTGGAATAACACCCTTCATTTATCATGAAAGTTGGAATTTTTTACAGTGAAAAAATATATTTTTCGTGGGTTAGGGCCCCTGTGTCCACCTTCGGCTCTGCTATGCTTTACTTTTGTAGCAAAAAGCAAAATAGATATTCAGGTAAATAAAACTTTATAGGAATAGATATTCAGGTAAATAAAACTTTATAGGAATAGATATTCAAATAAAACTTTATAGGAATAGATATTCAGGTAAATAAAACTTTATAGGAATAGATATTCAGGTAAATAAAACTTTATAGGAATAGATATTCAGGTAAATAAAACTTTATAGGAATAGATATTCAGGTAAATAAAACTTTATAGGAATAGATATTCAGGTAAATAAAACTTTATAGGAATAGATATTCAGGTAAATAAAACTTTATAGGAATAGATATTCAGGTAAATAAAATAGATATTCAGGTAAATAAAACTTTATAGGAATAGATATTCAGGTAAATAAAACTTTATAGGAATAGATATTCAGGTAAATAAAACTTTATAGGAATAGATATTCAGGTAAATAAAACTTTATAGGAATAGATATTCAGGTAAATAAAACTTTACAAGTAAACAGACACCTTAAAAAATTCATTTAAGAAGTATAAGTTGTCTATTTTCAGGTTTTCATACATTCTCAGAAAAAAGCACAGCAATTATAAAATATCTTTTTACAAGTCCCTGTTTTCTAAGTAACGTGTGATACCTACCTAGTTTTAAACGCTCTTCTGTACGTGGGGACTTGGACTTCTTTACGATTTTCCAATTTATTCAAAGTATGGTCGTAAGTATTTAACTGTTCATCGAAGAACGAACCGTAATATATAATCTTCGCACAATTAATCTAAATAGTTTGAAGCCATTTATAGTAGTCTTTTGAGACTCTAAAATAGCACCTAAGCATTCAAATTTCTGCTTGCGTTCTGTGCTGTAAGCTAGCCCAAAATAATAATCTACCAAAATAATCTCTTAGAGGTTTGTTTTCACAACATGGGTCGATCATATGAACATGTTCCTTTGTTTTGTAATCGCTTCTTGCCATTATGGATTACGCTGCTACTCGTTTACCTAATTTCAAAATAGTTGGCTGTTTTGCAAGTTGCCTTCTAATTCGTGATCTTCGTTATTTATTGACCTCATTTATTACTGTTTACTCTTTCTTTGCTTGCCTATATAGATGTCACGATAGCCGATATCGTATCGTCCCATCGTGGTCAGCCTTAATCGTGTTTAGAAAAGTTAGGTTAATGGAAGTTTACTAAAACGAAGAGCATCTTTCCTTGTACAGCCGAACCTTAATATCTTGAAATAAGGTTTCCACACAAAATATATTGCATTGTATTTAATAAAGAGAGAGTTTTTGACGAAAGAAACAGTGGGGAAAACGAAATTTTCTTTCATGAGGAATATTATTTTAGAATTAATAACATTTTTTAAATGGAGGTTGTTTAAACCTCAAAGCTACCCACCCCCTTATGCACAGCTCTGTTCGAACTACTCTCTTTACCTGGAATCTATAAATATCCTGAGAAATATCTTTCTCCTGAACTTCCGTCATTAAGTCAATACGTTTTCCATAGCTACCTTGAAACTCGAATGGTAAACTGTGAAACAAATGCAAGACGTTATAAACCAGCTTTCAGATATTTTTGTTTTTTTATGCTTATTTATTTACTTAATTATTTATGTTTTTAATATTTGACATATATATTAAAGAAAGACAGTCATTAAAGTGCCATATAAATAGCGGTTCTAAAGAAAATCATAGACATTCAGGGAATAGGCATTAATGTATGCAGAAGATCCATAAGGGTGTGGTTGCTGACATATAATAGAGGGAGTTCACAGAGTTACAACTCCATCTATTCATATCTATATATACAAAATTTCATTGCAATGGTAGTTATGCTTCGTAAACTTCCACCTCTGCGTAAAACAGTGGGAATAGGCATGAAGTTAAGATATCCCTTCCCAACTTCAATGCTTCGAGTTCAGTGCATTACACATAATCGCATCCAGTGGCGCCTGCATGAGTAGTTTTAGGAGAGAAGAAAAATCGTTTTAAAAAACCATTTTTGTAAATGTGCAGAATGCTGAAATACTACAAAACTAATTAATACTGCTTGATAATTAGTAATGAGCTAAAAATTACCTTATTTTAAAATGTGACTGTAAAACGTTCGGATGCATAATAAAATCGGGCAAATCAAATTCTTAAAGAACTGCTAGGGAGGGGGGGAGAGGGCTCAAGGCCCTTGCCCATTTATGGGGGCCCATGCTCGCATCGACATCGTCCTGATGATGATGATATATATTGTAGTAGAGTATGAAGTAGGAGCTTCTCTGTCGGTAAATCCGGTAATATTAAAGAAGTGGTACCCTTCTCCCAACTTGTGCCCGTAGATTGATTTTCGCCCCCCCCCCTCCCCCGATAAAAATAATTTCCTCAGGTATTTTTCAATTAAATTTTGTTCAATTTTTTCCATCCTAATATTTTTATACTTCTCCAAATTTTTCACTTTTATTTAATATTTTATACAATATTTATTTATTCTGTTGTATTTGGCAGTAATAACGCAAATATGTAGTTGGAAAATTTAAAACTTTATTTTAATTCATTTTTTTTTAAATATTCACATTTATATATATATATATATGTAATAGGGGGGGAATTTGGAAGTATCTGTTAACAAGAATACCTCCTTCAGAAACATGCCTTATATGGAAACATCCTAGGGGCGATTTCCCTTGAAAAAGAGCCTGTAGGGTGTTTCAAACACTTCATTCCATTGGTCCTTACTCAGTTTTTTTTTGGTTGGCTTGGTTTTCATTGTTGTAACCTATTAGCTTTTCTTTAGGAATTTAATCCGTTGGTTTTCAAGAACGTGCAAGAACACGCTTTGGATTTTCATATATCGTCCAGCATGTAAGTAAAATTATTTTGTGTATTTTTCAATGTTTTTCATTGTTCTCCATGTTTCAACTTTTCGTTCGAGTTTTGTGTATGTTCATGTTTTTTTTCATGTTTTTCTCATGTTCAAGTTTTTTTAATATTCACATCTCTGTTGGAGTCATGCAGCATCATGCGCAGCTTCACAATGGTGTTATATATCATATTGCACAGTCTTGTGTTTTTATCATTCAAAAAGGTTTTTCTGTATATTTATTCTATAAATGTTTTTTCAAATATATATATCATCATCATCATCATCATATTCAACCATTATCTATCCACTGCTGGATGAAGGTCTCTCCAAATGCTTTCCACACAAGTCTATCCTGGGCCATTCGTTTCCACGTCACCCCAACCTGTTTTCTTATTTCATCCACCCATCTAGTTTGAGGACGTTTTCTAGGTCTTCGGTGGTCTCTTGGAATCCAGTTCAGAATTTCTGTTGTCCATCGTTGATCAGTTCTTCTTGCAATATGCCCAGCCCATCGCCATTTCAGCCCTTTTACTTTAACAATGATGTCCTCTACTCTAGTTTGCTCTCTCACCCAAGTGTTTCTTTTTCGATCTCTCCTAGTTATTCCAAGCATGCACCTCTCCATGCTCCTTTGCGTTGTCTGTAACTTTCGTATTGCTCCAACTGTTAGACTCCATGTCTCTGATCCATAAGAGAGGACTGGCAATACACACTGGTTGAAGACCTTTCTTTTTAGACACAAAGGCAATTTCCCCTTCAGGATAAAACTGTTTCTTCCAAATGCACTCCAGCCAAGTTTAATACGTCTGTTGAGTTCTTTCATAATGTTGCCATCCATTGAAATCAGCTGGCCAAGGTAAATATATGAATCAGCAATTTCTAGCTCAATGTTGTCAACTTGTATTTTTGTTTCCTCTACGAAATTATTGAACATGATCTTAGTTTTTTGTAGGTTCATCTTGAGTCCAACTTCTTTACTTCTAGTTGAGAGCTCCTGTACCATGTCTTGGAGTTCTGATGGGTTCGTTGAAAAAATAACAATGTCATCAGCAAACCGCAAATGATTTAAATATTCACCATTTATTTTTATTCCCTTGTTATTCCAATTTATCTGCTGAAAAATCATCTGTAAAGCTGAAGTAAAAAGTTTTGGAGAAATGGTATCTCCCTGCCTCACACCTTTACCAATTTTGATAGTTTTGGTATCTTTATGTAACCGAAATTTTGCACTTGCATTTTTATACACACGTTTCACCATGTCAATGTACACATCCTCGATGTCTGCTGATCTTAAAGAGTTGATGACTGCTGATGTTTTAATAGAGTCAAAGGCCTTCTCATAGTCAATAAATGCCACACACAATGGAAGTTCATATTCATGTGTTCTTTCAATTAATTCTCTTAATACTTGAATATGGTCCACTGTACTGAATCCACTTCGAAATCCAGCTTGTTCTCTTGGTTGAGCTGCATCTAATTTTTTCTGCAGGCGATGTGTTAGCACTTTTGTGAAGATTTTATAAATAGCAGGTAACAAGCTAATTGGTCGGTAATTTTTTAAATCCTCTTTATCACCTTTTTTATGCAAAAGAATTACTGTTGCAGAATCCCATTGGTTTGGCATTTGGTAAAGAATTTTGCGACTTCTTCTACATGTTCTCCAGCTTCTTTTAAGATATCTAATGTAATGCCATCATCGCCAGGGGATCTTCCTTTCTTCATACTTTTTATTGCAAATGCTACTTCTTCTTTTAAGATTTTAGGAGCTGTTCCTTCGACTATCTCAGAGTCTTCGTTTAATCCACTGTTACTTTCATATAGTTTTTTGTAGAATTCTTCAACTCTTCTAAGTATTTCTTCCCTATTTCTTGTTACAGTGCCATCCTCTCCTTTTAATGCAATGATGTGTTTCTTCCCAACAGATAAACTTCCTTTAACAACCCTAAGGCTCTTGTTGCTTTCAATGGCCTTCCTTACTAACTCACAGTTGAATTTTCTTATGTCTTCTTTCATGCTTTTGCGCAGAGTTTTACAAAGTTCTATGTACTCAATCCTGGAACTGGTATTTTGATTGTCCACCTTCATATCTCTTCGCCTTTTCATGAGCTGTTTCGTCTTCTCAGATAATTTGCTATTGTGCTTTTTACAGGTTACACCACCAATTTCCCCAGCAGTTTCAACTATTGTCTTAACAATGTTTTCATTTGCTTCTGAGATATCAATTTCTTCAATAAGTCCTTCCAGTGCAGAAAAGCGATTTTTTAATTCCAACTTGAATGCCTCGGTATTTACTTTCAGTTTCATTAGATCCACCCTCTTACTTACTTGTTTCCTAATGAGCTTCTGTCGTTCTAATTTAGTATTTAAGTGCACTTTACATCTCACCATTCGATGATCACTTCCAGTATTAAATCTGTTCAGTACGCTGCAATCTTCAATAATTGATTTCTTGTTTGCCAGGATATAGTCAATTTCACTAGTTCCCCCATTTGGGTGTTTCCATGTCCATTTTCTTTGCGGTTTCTTCTTAAAAAATGAATTCATGATGCTAAGGTTTTCAGCTTCTGCAAATTCGATGAGTTGATCGCCACGTTCATTCCTTTCCCCATATCCGTATTTACCAACCGATGTCTCTCCTTGTTCCTGTTGTCCAATTCTTGCATTGAAATCCCCCATGATGAGCTTGATATGTTGTTTCCCTTTGGTGTGTAACTCTTTGATTTCTTCATAAAATTCTTCAACCTCTTCGTCGGTATGGCTTGATGTTGGTGCATATACCTGTACTATCTGAAGTTGGTATCGCTGGGTTAGTTGAACAACGAGCCTCGCTGCTCGATCTGATGTACTTTCAACTTCCAGAAGACAGTCTTTAATTCTTTTGTTGATTAAGAAGCCAACACCACTTGTTCTTCCAGTTTCCGTTCCTCTATAATAAAACAAATGTCCACTTTTAAGTTCCACCAACTCTTCACCTTTTCTTCTAACTTCACTGAGTCCTACAATGTCCCATTTGATCTTGTCAAGTTCTTCTTCCAATTCCTGAAGTTTTGCTTCAGAAGCAAGGGATCGTCCATTATACGTTGCCAAGGTCAATAACAAACGGCAGCCTGGGCCATTCCAGTGATTCTTAGCACCCCCTGCTTTCATGCCACACTGACCGCTGCCTTGATCAGGAGCACTCCAGCACCTGGAGACTAGGGGCCATGGTTTCTGGTGTGTCAACATAATGGAGGAATTAGCCATAATTTCACCACGCTGGCTAGACGGGTTGGTGAATTAGCCCTCCCCTTCCGCCTTTCTATCCGTGCAGCAAATATTAATTTGCCACATAAATAGAAAGCTCAGCCTGCACCACTTGAAGGCGGGGTAGGACACTAGGTTACTGGCCTGGCCGGTTCCACACATCGTCACATACGTTCAGCGTGTGGGTCTCCTTCCAGTTAGATACCAGCAACCCTTTTGCAGGCCATATATATATATATATATGTGTACATATACTTCTAGCCTATAATGCGTTAGGGAATTTGGAATGGGGTCGATGACTTAACGACACCTCCAAATAAATTAGTTTACACGTACGTCTTAATAACGGAATCGGTAATATTTATTATAACTCATTTGTTTTTCATCCGCTGCAGTTATTTAGAAATTCAAAAATAACTAAATTAATTCAAACGTGATAAATCACTAGCAGAGAAAAGAGTTTTTGCGCGTCCGGTGTGGTACGATTACAGAACCTATCCATTGCCGGTGAAATGCTCTAAGGACCATTCACAAAGGACGTTCTTGCTTTAAGGAGAAAGGTCAGGCCCGAGGCCCGAGCGAAGGAAGCTGAACAGAGGGAGAGGGGTTACTTCATTAAGAATCGTCCCCTAATTCAAGTCTTTTCCTATAAATTTGAAAGAAAATACTTTTTTTTTTGAACATAAATTGCATGACAATTTAAAGCACGAGTTGGGATTGCAGAAAAAAGGGTCTTTTGAATGGTACAGAAGATGTGCACAACCCATATTTTGCGATTTTTTTATCCTTTTTTTCGGGGAGGTGGGGGGGGCACAGGAAGCTAAAGCAGCTGAATGACCTCATCTGATTCCCATCAGACGCCTGGGAATAATCAACCGAAATGCCTAATTGGGCGGCAGTGGACACAGGCGAACGGAGATGGGGGTCAAAGGGGCATTTGCCCCCTTCTGGAGCATGGATTTACACAGGTTTTACTGTGGTGTCGCTCCTTCCTTGGAACTCTTTAGGTACTGATGAACAGAACCGCTTTGTCCTAAAAAGATTTTTTTTTATTGCTTAAGTGGTGTAGATCGGTTACATTCGCCCATGGGCAAATGTAACACAACTACATCCTGAAAGGAAAAGTACAAGATGTCGAATATAAAGAAACATATATTTTTTACGTAATTTCGAGATGTTGGACAAATTTTTTTGGAGTTTTAAGGAACGTGTGGGGGGGTCATCTGTCGGACGTTCGCCACACGCGAGTTGGGTGAAATCGGAAGAATTCGGACCAGGGATTGTGGGTTAAAAAGTGCTGAAATCAGTCTAATGTCCTTTGTGAATAGTCCCCTACCCATTGGGCTACGGACAGTTTACGAACTCCTACATGCGAACGAATATAGTTTCACGACGGACAAGCTAGCGAATGGTCAAGTCTACCATCGGCCTTGTAGATGGAGATTATTTTCATTTAATTCAAACGTGTTAGAACTGCTAACACTCACTTTGGTGACAGCATGCAAACTATTCTCTAAAAAATTGTCTCTTTTTAAACCACAAGCCCATCTTATTTACAATTTCTTCTCCTTTTCCCACGTTAACTGTCAGATCCCTTCCTATTCGTAGGCCATAAATTAAACTTCGCTTTTTGTTGCAGAGACATAGTATGTTGTATTAATGCCCTGTTTTCTTTTAAACAGTAAAATTTTACAATTGTTGCTGGTAAATTTCTCTTTTTTTAATATTTTAGTATAAAAATATTTAAATTTCGTAAAATTTTTTTTCAAAGTTTAGAAAAATCAATGCAACTAATGAAGTATTGCGCGAGGCCCCAAAGACGCAAGGTCGTGGGCTGTCACCTGCCTTCCCTGTCCCTAATGCCGCCTCTGCCCTCGAGAACGTTTAAATAATTTAGGAATTTCATGCATTGGGATGTAAAAACCTAATACTGGATGCATTCAATATTCTAATAATGATACATGAAACAAAATTATTTAGATTTAGTTTCGCTTTCGAAAATTTAAATCATTTCTGAAATGTGTGATTCTAAATAAAGCTGAATAAATTGAAATCGGGAAATTTTTCAGTTTAAAAATTCATTTAATAATGATGCCATTTCGAGACGGCGTGGATGCCACTGTAACAACGAAGTAATTTCCCTTTTCTCACATTTGTACTGTAGAGAAAAGACACTCTCTCTCTTCTTATAAACCATAGAGTCAAGAAATGTTTAAAATTTTATGGTTGTCATAATTTATGTGTGTATGATCTCAATTTATATTTCTTGTG
The DNA here is from genome assembly GCA_006491805.2 of Dysdera silvatica. Lineage (NCBI taxonomy): Eukaryota > Metazoa > Arthropoda > Arachnida > Araneae > Dysderidae > Dysdera > Dysdera silvatica. Next base: position 3,042 of record QLNU02014670.1, on the reverse strand, counting down.
CTATTTGTTCGCGAAAAGAAATCCGATGGGACAATTAGAAATAACGGGATGTGAAGTCACAAACGATCTAGTTCATTACAGCAGAGGAAGACTCCAACTGCAAAACCTGATTTTAGTGAATGTTTGTCGACATCAAAATCAAGTTCTGAAATAAGGGTCCTCTTCTGCTGTAATGTGATAGACCGTTTGTGGCGTCACCTTGTTCCTAAATGTTCCATCGGAATCTTTTCGTGAACGAACTGTACATTCATGTTTTGTCTATTTGAAACTTCAACCGTTTTTAACCTTTTCCTGACAATTCTGTTTCGGCAGATGTCCGATTTTTTGGTTAGTGATCCTACAGCTGAGGTGATAAACTAAAAGCAGGCAAAATATTTTTAAACAACGAGTGTTCGATTATTGCTGTTCGTCCGTCTTATAAATTACCAAGTACTGCATGCGAGCTGACGTCTGGTAAGTAATAAATAAACAAATTACGTGCATGTAGATCTAATTCTTGTGTTTTATGTTTATAAGTGAAATTGTTGTAATCAAAAGTTACAAAAATTGACAAGAATTTTTGTCAATTCTCGAAAAATTACATTAAGAAATTGTTGTGAATCACAGACGTTAAATGTACAAAGGTAGTTTTAAGAAATAAACTGCTTTGAAAATAGCACGATCACCACAAAAGTGCTGCTTAATTTGTACCAATAGTTAGACAGCAAAATAAACGTATACAATTTGGTGTATAAAGGCTGACAGGCCAAATAAGATGGCGCATTACTTTGACACAACATCCCAAAAAGGTTGCCAGCTTCTGTTGTACACTAGCTTAGGGACTGGCTGTTTTATGGCATTATTGATGTTATTTTTACACAAAGAAAGCGTGAAGAAAACACAACAGCATGAGATATAATATTTTATTATGGTACAATTTCTGATTACTTAGTGTATGTAGGATAATTACATTCAGGGTGATTTTGGGCAGACGTCACAACAATTCTCTTTTTAATTCTTAATCGTGGAAAAAATTCCAATGAAAAAAGGCGTTCAAATTATGCAAGGATGTAGGATATGTTATTCATTTCATATGAAGTTACTCATGTATAGATATATTGCGTTTGACTTTTCATTCTTTCATGCGTGTCCTTCATCAAACAATTTTCAATTAAAAAATACATTGCCCTTCGCATAGTTTGTCAAATAAAGGGCAATTCATAGTTCGAAGTATAATATTAGCGGAGTGAATTTTAATGTTATACATCATCACTTGCAAACTTTTATCACAGCCTTGACGAATTTTTGGCGAAACAATGAAAACCTTAGAAGACTATTTCTTAGAACGAACATGAAACGCACATTTTTTACTCATACACATTACACGTAAATTTATAGAGAAAATGTTTATTTATAATCAAACAACAATATAAGTCAACGTTTATTGGCGTAGTGATACCAGATTGACTGATTAATATTGTTGTTTAATTTAATCTGCGTAGTGTTCGCTTTATATAAATAAATGTTTATTTATAATTTACATTTATCCATGTGTGGTGTCCATGTGTGTGTCCTAAGTTAATGCAAAACATAATTTGCTCGGGAACCAATCAACTATGGTACACCATATTCGTTATATATATATATATATATATCATCATCATCATTTCAGCTGTTGTCAATCCACTGCAGGATGAAGGCCTCCTCCGCATGTTTCCAACGTAGTCTATCTTTTGCTTTTTGCTGCCGCTTTGGTCCAATATATTTAATAATTTCATCCACCCATCTCGTTTTTGGCATTTTCCTTGGGCGTGTGGTGTCCAGTGGGATCCATTCTAGGATGTTTTTGGTCCATCTGTTGTCAGTTCTTCTAGCAATATGGCCTGCCCACTTCCATTTCAAACTTTTTACCTTCGCAATGATATCACAAACTTTTGTTTGATCTCTTATCCATACAGGTCTTTCAATCTCGTCGCTTTATACCAAGCATCTACCTCTCCATGTTCCATTGTACCACTCGTAACTTTTGGATACCTTTGGCAGTCAATGTTGATGTCTCACTACCATAAGTCAAGACAGGTAGGATGCATTGATCGAAAACTTTCCTCTTTAAACAAATAGGGAGTTTGTTTTTAAAAATTATTTGTAGCCGGTAGAATGCTTGCCAGCTAAGCTTAATACGACGTTCGATCTCTTGATTTATGTCGCCTTCCATCGTAATTCGTTGACCAAGGTAAATGTAATTTTCAGCTTGCTGTATTTCTTCTCCCAAAACAAAGATTTTCTTAGTTTGTATAAACTTATTAAACATGACCATGCTTTTCTTCAGGTTGATTTTCAAGCCAGATGTTTCTCCTTTCATTCTGAGATCTTCGATGAATCTTTGTAGCTCTTCTGGATCTTTTGCGAAAAGCACGATGTCATCAGCGAATCTTAGATGGTTTAAATACGCTCCGTTGATTTTTAAGCCCTTTTGATCCCAGTGTAATTTACGAAAAACTTCCTCAAGGCAAGCTGAAAAGAGTATGGGCGGGATTGTATCTCCCTGTCGTATACCTTTCTCAAGGTTAATTTCAACTTTGTGTCTGTTTATAGATATGGTCGCTTTTGCTTTATTATATATGGACTGAAGTAAGTTAACATAAGCAGGGTCTACACCTTGGTTACGTAGTGCATTTAAAATATTTGGTTTGAAAATTGAGTCAAAAGCTTTTTCGTAGTCGATGAAGGCAATGCATAATGGTAAAGTGTATTCATTGTGTCTTTCTATTATTTGCTGAAATACCTGAATGTGGTCAATCGTACTAAAGCCACTTTTAAACCCTGCTTGTTCTACAGGTTGGGCATCTTTTAATGTTCTACAAATTCTTTTTGTAATGATTTTGCTAAAAACTTTGTACATAACAGGAAGAAGGCTAATTGATCGATAGTTTTTAAGATCATCTTGAGCTCCTTTCTTATGCAAAAGAATAACATCGCCATTTTTCCATGCATTAGGAACTTTTTGTTCCTTAAGACATTTTGAGAAGAGATTTGCCAATATTTTGTGAAGCGTTTTACCCC
>QLNU02014669.1:2694-27167 GCA_006491805.2 Dysdera silvatica | reverse complement strand
TCCTCCAAGTCGGGTGCCGTTCTCTGGACCTTGTCCAGTGATGGATAGACAGTTTCACAGAGTAAGATGTTACTGAGAGGCCCTGACCAATAGTGACTCAAATGAGGCTGTTACCTAAGTTTAAAAGATGAAAGGGGTGCTAAATGACCTAGAAATTTGGGAGTCATAGGCGTAAAAAAGGGAGGAGCTTAGTAGTATCAGGTCCCCCATTGGATTAGAAAATACTTTGATCTTCTTAAAGTCGAACCACTTGATCATTTTAATGCTGATTGGCTCCCTCATATTTTCTTGAATTCTTACGGAGGTGGCGGTGAGTTCGGTCTCAGCTCTGGTGGCGTGCGGATGTCTGTTCTCTGCTGTCCGGGCTGGCGGGTGTTGGTTCCAGCTCGCTTAAGACGAAGTGTTTGGGACATTCATTTTGGCCGCCGGGCGGTGGTGGATCGATGTCTGCTTCTGCTATTCTGGGACCGGACTCCGCCCTCCCTCGTAATTCGGACTTCGTCGCTAGGGCCGTGCTTGGCCTTCTTTACATGACGGGATTTCGTCATCGTTTTCGTCCGCTGCGGTCGCTTGGGGGCCAGCTTTCGCCAACGGTGGATGATACTTTGGCATATTATGCCTGTCCGGATTATGCTGATCTCGTGCGCCTTGGTTGCGGGGAATGTTCTACGCCTGTTCGCTGCCGCTCGCGGCACCTCACCCACTCAACGGTGTCCGGTGGTTTCCTGTAGGAATACCGGCCGGCCCGGGGTGTTCTTCCGCGCCACCCATCTATTTAGGCCGCTCTTCGGGGCGGACTGATCGTGGGTGGTCTCCGGACGACGTTGAATGACGACAATCATGTGAGCTGTGCGTCTCTGTACGCCTGTTTCGATCGACAATCATCCGCAATGCCCCCTCCTCCCAGTGTCCCTTCTCGGTCCACTGGTCGTCATTTCATATGACAAAAGCCTGTCTGGGAATACAGCGCTGCCACCTTCGGCGGCCACCTGTCCCATTGCCCTTCTTGCGTAAATCATACACTCACACACGGTGAGGTGGCGGTAGTGCAATGTGTTTCGAGGGAGGTGTTCTGGTGTTATTTATAATTAATTACTAATCTAAAACAGCGAATATTGATACATTCTCTGTGGCGAGGACGTATTCCCACCTTCGTGTAAGTACAGAAAATTTCCCGCATTATGGATTTCAATATTAAAAATATTTATTTTATGTTTTAAATTTAAAAATCGTAAAATATTGTAGTTATTAAAAAATATAAGCATATAATTTATATATCCTTTTACATAAATGTTTGTAATAAATTAAATATAACTAAGTATAAAAAGAAGGAAACCATTAAAGGTCACATAACAAAAACATAAATAATTGCTTGCGAATGCTTGCAATTATTTCATTTTTTTCCTATAAATGTTTTGTGCATAAAAATATATTCTGAGAAAATTAATTATCAGTAGCCACCCGATAATACAAAAAATTTTATACATTTGCAAAAAAATATTAACTTTTCTTAATCCACTAATTTTTATTTAGCATGATTAAACACGCTAGTTTTTTGCCAAATCACTTTGCCACAAAACCATTATCAGTGAATTAACAAACAATATAATTATATATCAAAATATACCACTGATTTACTGGGATGCATAAAAAATATTGTTTTTATTGATTTTTGTTTTAATTTGTATACATTGTGTTAAAATAGCTAATACTAATTTATAATAGAAACTGAGGTATATTCAGGGGCATCTTCTCGCATTCGAAGAATCTTTACAAAATTCTCTTTACAAAATTCAACAAATCGCAGTTAAAATTAGATATAAACTGCATTTGAGAAGTTTTAAGCTTCAACTGAGCGCGCAATATTCATTCAGTAATGCATGATTTTTTTACCTCCTCAAACTTGATTCTTCAATTGAATAATGTATTTTAACCTCTCATTTCCAGTTTGCAGAATTTAAGATATTAATGAAAATAAAATCTAGATTTTGCCATTTTTAAATTTCCAGTCCCAAACTGACGAAATTAGAACTAGTAAAATAGTAATTTTATTACCAATTACCTAATTTTAGTGAAAATTTTTGCTTAATGTGTCAAAATTTACAAAGAAGTGAAAATTTCTTTCGAAGTTCAAATTTAAGAATAATGAGCTTTTATTTCGTTCCATTTTATCCATTTAAAAGGAAATAAATATTGCGATGAATACTTGAATCTCTACGTCTATATCATAAATAATGTGTATTTGCTGGTTTCATCATTTAAATATAATTTCGTACATACAACTCTTTCATATATTAAGATTTTCACTGCAAAGTTTAAAGTTTTCAAATTTTATGGTTAGGCAAAATTAAAAAAATATGTAAACCGTCGACGTATATTTAAAATAGATGAGTTATTGTCTAAGTTTGAAGTATGAGGTTACATAGAATAAATGTTTCCCTTTTCGTGATTGTCAGCACAGATAGTTGCAATTAGAAATAGTTTAAGTGTCCTCGAAAACTTCCAAAGAATGCCTCCGTTGTGATTTGCTGTATTTTGCATTTCTAACTCAATGCATATTCAAGGAAAGAAAGGTTTCGTAATTGAAAAAATATAGAATAGGTATTTCTAAATTTGCACATTCATAGAACTTTGTTTCATAAATTATACGAATTTACAGTGCTACTTAAGTGCATGATTTACTGATTTCATTTACGTTTAAAGTTGAAAGCCAAGTTCTTTTGAATTTGCCTCGATTTTAACTTGTAAAGAACCTGCGGAAGAATTGCCCAAATTCATTTGATTCCTGGCACTTTAAATTGAATTATGTACCTTCTCAAGAACACTATTTTGAATTTGTATTTTTCTAAGAACTTACGCAATGGACTCTTTCTAGGAAGATAATGGCAATTTCTCCGAACTTGCAAACTAATTTCACCTGCTACGAATATTTTAAAGTTTAATTCCCATCAAAATGCATTGCACTTTGACTTTCGGAAATATACTTTTGAAGTTTAAAACTTTGTGTAATGACTTTAGTCTTCTTTTCTCCCGAATTTTACATTTTTATAAAATTATGTAAAATCTCGTGGATAGTATCGCCCAAATAAATGACCGCTTAAATTAAAAACTATCTCCTGCATCTGTCTTAATAAAAGTGAGTTGTTTTAACTTTAAAATCCTGAGAGTGATATCAACCCTGGCATGAAAATTTATTCTAGCGGTTTGATTTAATTAATTCAAATTATTTTTCTTGAATTTTGTTAACACATGGGATGATAAACACTAAACTACACAAAAATTATTAAATTTCTATAATATACTTTAATTTCACAACTCGAAAAAAATAATAAAATTACGTATACAAAAAAAAATATAAAAATGTATAAATCACATACACACGCCTAAGCAAATGTGGAGAATTATAGCAAGCCCAAACATAGATTTTTAATTCCTGTTAGTGTTCCATCCATAACTCTGCTTTGTTTGTTAAATAACGCTGCAAGGCTTATAGTTAAGTCTGTACAGTACCATGTGTTCTCTGTATGGTTTAAATTCGGAGAACGCCTTAACTAGTGCAATACTGAATCAGGTTCATTAAGCTCGTTGTGTGTGTCATCCGTGCATCATGGGGGAGGGTTGCATTGTTGAAATAAACCATCAGCAATGAACAATGTAGAGCTCATAAATGGTGAAACTTGGTGTGCAAGAAGATTTGCGTACATTGCTTCTGCCACAGTGTTCCTTGAAGAGGGGCGACGTACACAGCTGCAGGAATGACGTGCACAGCTACAAGAGTGATGTACGCAGCTACAGAAGCGACATGTGCAGCTACAAGATAGTGTTGGAAGTAGCATCAGTGATTCTTGAGTGCTCCAATAGAATACGCCTCATATCAAGGCTTAGCCATCAGCAACTTGCACAATAGTTTGCCAACAGGATAGATCCAGAGTCCCTTGATGTCACCTTCATTTATAAATACGCGCTGTGCTGGAAACAACCGAAAACAAAGTTTTTTCCATAAGCATCCAAGGACTATAGTTACTCGTGGTCTAATAAAGATTTTCTCTGGCCCAAGGGAATCGTATTACTCAGTCGCGATGCCAATAGTGGTACATGAATAGACCGACAACTACTTAATTCCATGGAATGCAATTTGATTAGTACATCACATGGAATGTAGTGGACACCATGTCGGGCTCGGACTGACGGATTTAGTGACACAAGAATTGGATTGAGATATAATTGGAAACAATATGTTCGCCATCTTTAAGTGGTTACCATTATATTCCGTCGCGGCAGTCCATTTTCAGCTGCGCCTGTAAACACCCATGTTTTCTTATTCCCGAATAATCCTTTCTGGTTTTATCCCTGACAATCCAAGGGTATTTACCGTCTCGAAAATACTCTGCCCATCCTCGTGGTTCCTAAACTCTTCCAGCGGTCAAAGGTTGATAAATCCTTCACCCGATTCTTGTGTACAAAACGTACATTGAAGCATGATTAACAAGACTCGTTACGATTGTGTAATATATATATACTCATCCTTCAACTGTAGCACCGATTTCACGTCAGATGTGAGTAGCCAAAAATTTTAAGTTATGGTGTACCTATGGCTTTGAAAATTCAGTTTACTTTAAGATAAAATTTTTAGCAGCTTCTTCTAGAATAAACAATATCGATGAAGGCTTATTATATAAAACATGAAAATCTGGCATAGAGGGAATGATATTAAAACTGATGGAAATCTGTCATAGAGGGAATGATATTAAAACTGATGGAAATCTGACACTTACGGAATGTTATGAAAACTGATGAAAATCTTTCGTATGTGGAATGATATGAAAACTGGAGAAAATCTTGCATATGCGGAATGATAAGAGAACTGATAAAAATCTTTCATATATGAAATGATATGAAAATCGATGAAAATCTGGAATATACGGAATGATATGAAAATTAATGAAAGTCTTTCACATATTGAATGATATGAAAACTGTTGAAGATCTTTCATATACGGAATAATGCGAAAACTAATGTAAATTTGGCATATACGGAATGTTGTGAAAACTGATGAAAAGCTGGCATATATAAAATAATAGAAAACTCATAAAAACTCATATATATATATACAATACATGAAAATCCGAGCACTAAAATAAGTTACATTAAATTAAACAACAATATAAATCAACGTTTATTGGCGTAGTGATTTATTTAAATTCATATCCTAGAACGAGCATTTCGATCAGACCGGTATTAAACGAAAAGACGAAAAGACCGGTATTAAACCGGTCTTTTCGTAATTTGATTTAAAAAGTAGTCCAGGTTCTACACTATTCTGCGAAATAACAGGCTTCACTAAAGTCCTTATATACGTTCGTAAGGGTTTAGATATTGCCTTTCGTAGATCAGATGCTAGAATCTCCGCCCGGCAAGTGGAAGGTCGTGGGTTCAGCTCCCACCGAAGGCAGAAATATTTATTTTCTTCCGAACGTTTCACCATCTAATCACACCATACCATCGGCGCTGGTATCACTACGCCAATAAACGTTGATTTATATTATTGTTTAATTTGATCTGCGTAGTGTTCGATTTATTTAAATACTAAAATAAACGTATATAAGAGAATCTATTCAATTTTTGTCTGTGGCGTTAACAGTTACACAGCACCAAATTTTTTAAATAAATGATTAAGAAACGCGTGTATATGTATATCAAGGTTGTCAACCTTTTGGTGCAGCGGGCTATCTTAAGAAATTTTCACGCTTCTCACAGGCCGGTTCTTTCTTAAAAAAAAATACTAAAAACTTCCCCTCGGAGTTTCTTCCAGTTAGTTGTTTGCTCACCTGCGATATAGAAAGGGGGTCACCCATGCTGTTCCCGCAAATTTTCCTTATTTCTGAAAGAAATCTAAAATTTTTGTTTTGGAATATTTTTTTTTATTCCAAACAGTTGCCGACAGGCATGATTAACACTGTTGGGGGACCTCATTTTACTCCGCGGGCCGTTTATTGGGCAACCCTGATGTAGATGATAAAAACGTTTAAAATAATATAAACTTGTAAAGACCCTAAAATATGAAAAAGATTTGAAAAGTATGAACTGACTGATTTTCAACGAAGTGGGGGTGGGATAAGAAGAAGTACTGCGTTATCATCAGCATAGAAACTGCATAGAATCAGCATAGAAAGTGCATAGAACTTTTCTATCACAACATATCAAAATATCGCCAGAATTCTGTGTAACTCGTAATTCAATTACCTAACGTAATCGTAAAAACAAAACGTAATTCGTAATCCCTAACGCTACAGCTTCTAAATAAAGTACACTGAGCCTTCTGAGTCAGAATCTCCCTTTCCCTTTCACATTAATCTGAATATTACTAAATATATTTACTTCAATATATTTGTTTTTGCTTCTTTTTTCCTACGATTTTCGGGCTCAAATTCTAAAAGAACACGCATCAGTATCATAAAAATACATACTTTAATTTAAAGCCTTTTTAGTGGAGATTCCCTTTTTATAAACCGATATTGCTCAATAAGTAATAACAGGACACCTTTTAAACTTTCATGATCCTGAAAACGCTTTTTCCATCTTTCTAGTAAATTTTATATCTGGACTACTTTCATCCAATATATTGTTACATCTGAAGAAGTACCTCATGGCTCAAAAACTCAACAGACATGTCTGAAAAGAAAAATATAGCTCTTTCTCGTGCAGCAAAGGACAAAGTAGTGATCGCAAACGTTATAGACGGTAGCTAAGCAGATTTGACATAATAATAATGATAATGATATCTGAAGGAAAAGGATAAGAAATTAGAATTTAAAAATTAAAAAGAATCCAAATTAAAAGCAAGAGAAACTAAATTTAATTAATTTTACCTTTTCTGACATAATCTTTCTGTCTCTAATACAAGTATATAAAAGTAAATTCTGTACAGGGGCCCTTGAGAGTGGAAATTTAAAGAATGAAGAAACAAAAGGGCGAGGTAAGAAAACGGTAGCAAACGAGAACAAATGTAAAGCTAATAAAAGGGAAAAATTAGGAATGAGGATTTAAAAACAGAAACAAGCTTTATATTGTCTAAATGTTAAGTTAAGATAAGGCAAATTAGTGAAATCATTATTAGCAAGGGATATAAATAGAGGAAAATGACATCAACATACCCTATTTCAAAACCGTTGGTTTTATTCAGAGGAATTATATCACTGCCCGCTTGTCAATTTTACTCGCACAAAATCTGATAGTTGATATTAGTTTTAGAAATAATGGTATTGAGATATATGTTATGTAAGCATTATTTGTTTTTAAAATTTTATATATATGTATAATATAAGGGGGAAAAGTAAATTTGAGCTAAGAATTTGCGAGAAGTAAAATGAAAACTGATTTATTTAACTAACACATTAAAGTTTCAGCATTATATAAAATCAAGTGAAGACGTAATATATCAAATGAGGAGAAAGAAAAAATATGATAATTTCCATCTCTTCATGTGTGTATATAGTACTTTGATATAACTTTTCTAAACAAAATACTTGCAGGTTTGTTACACATGTTGTATTATACTTCACAATTAAAGTTTCATATACATGGTAATATTTATAAATAATGAAGGAGCAGTTACTAAACTTTTTAGCTGAATATTTTCAGTGTAGGATTATTTAATTAAAAATGTGAAACAAATTAGCAAAAGGGTAGATTGCATTCTGGATTTTGTTTTATATTAACAGATATATTACTATTTACTTTCAGGTCCACCAGAAGAACCTAGAAATTGTTTAACCACCAACCGAACGTTGAAGTGCTTGTCTTTGGAATGTGAAGGTGGGGAAGATGGTGGACTTAAACAACTTTTTCAACTGGAAGTTTTCAGCACAGACACCGACAAATTCCTTGCCAACGTTACGGCACACAAAACGCCTTCTTTTACCGTCTGTGCATTACCGCCAAAAGAAGCCCTTATGTTTGTCATATACGCTATCAATAGCAAAGGAAAAAGCAAAGAAGTCACTATTAGAGCCAGCCCTGTAGTACTTGAAGGGAAAAGCTATAGTGAGTACATGATTTTCGTTTCATAATCTATGTCTATTCTATTTCTATCCATATGTATGTAGTCAGGAAATATAAAAATTTAGCGCACAGATACTGAATAACTATTTGTGCTCAAAAACCGTCTTTAAGATAAAACTCTTAAATTAAGGAGAAAGCACCTGTAATAGCTGCAAAAGTTGGAGCTAGCAAGCAGTGACCATAGACATACATATATGTTGCTTCTGGAGTTAGATGCCTAGAATATTTAGATTTGAAGGGAGCTCCCATAGAGCACATAGATCAAGAGAGATCTTCCATAAAAATATAGATTTGATATCCCATGAAAATATAGATTTGATAACCCATAAAAATATAGATTTTATAACCCATAAAAATATAGATTTGATATCCCATATAAATATAGATCTGATATCCCATAGAACTCATAAATTCGAAGAGATCTTCCATCGGATATGTATAACAGTGCAATGGCGGAGAATTTGGAAATTACCATCCAAGGCACAGGCCACACAGTTACCCTCTTTCCTTCCTCACGAAATTAGCAATACTTTAGAAAAAAATTGGACATATAGGTGCTTTGGCTTTTAAACTTGAAGATGCTTTTTCACCTAGTTATTCAAACTAATTTTTTAACTAATGATTTTATATACTGATTAATTTATTTTTGAGTCCTTAGCTGTCGCCCTCCAAGTACCACCCCTAGGTATGTATACCATGTGTGCTCACATTACTTAAAAATCTGCCACTAATTTTAAGAGATATCCCATGAGATTTGTAGAGATCTTTCATAGAATATATATATAGTCTAGAAAAAATATCGTAATTCAATAATTAAAATAAAAAATTATCAATAGCAGGCTAGAGCATCCGTTATTTCTTTTTGAATTTTGAAGATTAGCGGATCGTTGATATTTGATTCTCGAAACTTTATCACTTTTTTTTTACTCAGATCTTACGAAACAAGATTATTACCTCTTCAGACGCCAAGTCTCTGCTACTCTTCCGCCTCTACAGCTCATATTTTAGTAATATTTACGGCCGCTAATTCAATAAACTCCTCATTAGACTTCCCCTGCCGAATATATATTCCTATATAAATGAATCCTTTCTTCCTTTTAGAGTCTATCTGCTTTTAATTTCAATTATCTAATCAACTTTCTTTCCGAAACATCATACGAAGTATGGATAAATTTCGTTCATGTTAAATTCATATATCGTCCTTGTGTGGTCTTTTTTCATATATATTGAGTATTTTTCATGGCTTGATGAATATTATAAAATTTTATAAAATATTATTTGCTAAATTGTTAGATTTCGGTCTTTGTTTTCCAACTTTTGAAAAATCCGGTCATAAAAGTAAACGATAAAAAGTCATATTTAAAATAATAACTATATAAAATGATATAATATTCTGCAATATAAAGGATTTTCGTACCTATTCAACTGCGGCCTTTCCTTGTCCCTTAGCTCTTTACATAATATGAACTACTAACGTATTTAGGCAATTGCACACGGCCATTAAATGTAGCTGTAACATATGTATCATGTAGAAAGTGTTTCTCCACCAGCGGACCCGGGTATTAATTATACCGGCACCCGAGATCATAGGTGAAGACAAAAAGTTCATATGGGGAGGTCATAGGTTCAATGAGAGGGATTGATCAGAGCTACAACTCATATATTCCTATGTTAAATATACAAAATTTCATTGCAATGGGGGGTTACAACCCCAAAAATCACCCCCTGGCTACGACTATGTCCCAGCGATTTTCTTGGATATTTTAGATTCCTAAGAAGTTTCTCAGGAAAAAATATTTATGGAAATATTCAGGGGAAAATAATTTTCTGAACATGCCGAAAACCTCAGAACTGTAGCACCTAACTAACGTCTGTGTAAAAAATATCAATGAAGAAGTTCTATATTTTTAAACATGGGAATATTTATGAATGTCCAAAAATTTTCAACCATTGACATCTTTCAAAATTCAGATACTAAAATCTTTCCAAATATTTACGAAAATCAATACAAAATAACATTAATTTTGTCCAGAGGAAACTATAATACACAACAAGATTTCATTTGTGCAGTACTTTGAATACCTTATTTTTAATGGAATTGTATATTTGTCAACATTCCGCATTGTATATTAATATTCTTTACAGTTATGTCATAATTAATTATTAATAATTATGTCGTGATTAATTATTAATAATTATGTCATGATTAATTATTAGTAATTGTGTCGTGGTTAATTATTGATAGCTGTGTCATGATTGATTGTTAATAGTTATGACAATTAATTATACATAATTACCTCACGTGGTGATTAATTATTAATAATTATGTCAGTTTAATGCATAAGCTTTAAAAATGGAAAGGTATTTATATATTAATTATTACATTAATACACTTGTTGTAATCGGCCCTCGTTTTATATAAAAAGAATTTACTTAGCTGCGGTCTCGCAATATTTGGGAACCACCAATAGAGAAGCATGTATGCACATAATAGAAGACGCTTATGTGAAAACAAACTAATTATATTAAGATGATTACTTAAATTTTAAATAAATTTACCTTGGAAATCTTATTTTATGTATTTACTTGTCACGGATCTATCTTCATAAAGTATGAGTAATGTTACGTGTTCAAGCTTCGGTAAACGTTTTCAGCTTTAAGTAGAAGAACTTGACCTTTACTTCACCTTTTCATTCAACCTGATATCCCATAGGTCATTCACGATTACCCAAAATTTAGCTGTGGGCTATTAGGAACGGGTCCGACACCTGAATGTAACGCCCGAATCAAGATACATTTAGATCCAGTCAAGCATTTATATAAATCGAACACTACGCAGATTAAATCAAACAACAATGTCAATCAATCAACGTTTATTGGCGTAGTGATACCAACGCCGATGGTATGGCGTGATTAGATGGTGAAACGTTCGAAAGAAAATAAATATTTCTGCCTTCGGTGGGACCTGAACCCACGACCCTCCACTAAACGTTGATTATAGCAATTTGGGAACCCAATCCACTGGACCACCATGATACAACAACTCTTATAACGAGAAGTCTCAATATAAAAACACGGGAAGAAATGGGGCAAATATGTTTTTTTCATTGTATAAATAAAAACGAAGACGTTACTGCAGAGGGAAAGAGCATTTGGTTCATTTTCCTTTACTGAAATCTTCTGAAAATCCAATTCAATCTTTTCGGTTGGATTTAAAAAAAAAAATAGGAAAAAAGCAGTTGAAGGTATTGAAAGGTTTAAAGTACGTGTCAGGCCAAACGGAGATTTTCTGGAAAAGATGTTGCTATCTTCTCTGAAAAATACACAAACAATTCGCCGATCTATATATAGTTTCCGGAAAATGCAATCTATCGATCGCGATTTGAAGTCCGCACTTTACTTGAGATATATCGTGAGAAAAAGCTCTCTCTCTCTCTCTCTCTCTCTCTCTCTCTCTCCGAAATACTGGGGAAATTAAAAGTGAAAAATACAAGCTATAAAAAACAAATATCCTTTTCCTATTTTTCACTGCCTTTTGTTTCTCTTTAATTGGAGTATGGAAGTGGTATCGCCATGTTCTACTATTCTTCAATGTGGATATTGTTACTATCAAGGCGATCTTAACCGTTGTGTCCCATTGCCATCTCATCTGAAGCCGATTTGGCGAACGTTTTAAGTACGTGTGTGCTTGTCATCAGTGGCGCACCCAAAATATTCCCAAGGGGGCCAGTAGTGCAAAGAATTTTTGGTGGAAAATATGGCCACAGACCATATCAATTACATTTCATGTGTTCATTTATCATTATTAAATTAATAGTAATTCTACAGTGCAAAATACTTAAATAATTAGAAATAGTAGTATATTTTGTTTATATAATTTTACAATTGCCAGCCCTTGTCTTCCACAAAAAAAAATCTCCGTTTTAGTAATAGGTTGAAGAATAACCCTATTGTGCAAAACATGCTTTTGCTTGCCCTTTGTCTACTAATTGATTTACAGAATCCTTTTTTCCCTTTTGTGACCTTTAAAAACTCATCGGCTTTGTGAACTGAATCCTTATGATAGAGAAAAGATATATGTTGGCTGAACTTCTTCAAAGCCCTTTTCCGATTATTATGAAATTCTTTTGAAACACGTAAACCTGTAGCTTGTGTCGATTTTAAACCGACTTCATAGGGTAAAAGCGAACACACAAAATTTGTTAAAGGTACTGTTTCTACCTAAGGATAAACTAGATAGTTATGCTCATTTAGTTCAAATTATCAGAACTTCCGACTGTGGCGAGATTTTCCTTGACTTTATACAGCAATAGTAAAGATCTTGGGGAAATTGCAATTTGCATATGATTCCCAAAGACTTTTTAGCGCTCTTGCTTCATGAGAGAGGTTAGATTTCTTGACGTAACTAGAAATATCTGCAGTCAGAGTTTCAACTGCGTTTGATATTGTGGTATGCCATTATCTCCTGAAAAGTGTTTGAAGACAGCCCCTAGCCACTGCCTTTGCCTGCCTTAACAGAAGTCTCATTAATGTCGCCAAAGTTCAAGGAAATGTTGTTCGAATCATCACTACTTTCAATTTTAATACTTTTAAACAAATAATTTCAGGGTTTATTGGCGTAATAATTTTTCGCTTTGTTAGCCCAAGGGGGGCTCAGGGCCCCCCCGGGCCCCCTACGTGAGTGCGCTAATGCTTGTCTTTTCTCGAATGTGTGTGAATTTTAGTGCGTACCGTAAGGGGACCCGTCCAATAGATTTGCGTCAAGAGACATCTTGCAATAGGTCCGCTTATTAAGAATTTTAAATTTGTACTCAGGATTGTAAACCATACTGACACTATTGGTGCAGAGCCGTGCTTAAGGGGTGCGGGTTGGGCGACCGCCAGGGACCGCTCAAAAATTGTAATGCAAGCACCAAGGAATCAGCTTTTAGGGGCCCTTTATACTTCCAACAGAGTATTTGGTCAATTGGCCTTTTGCGTGTGACGCCATACTTTCCTATAATACTCATGAAGCTTCTAAGTGGTGGTCAGAATAAATGCACGTGTTATTAGACAAATGCCTTAGCATCAGTAGACAATGCATGTTATCATGCTTATTGTGTTGGCCATATGCCCACTTTAAACTCTCGGTTGCCGACAAGAAGAAACGTATCGTAAAATCCTTGGAAGCAAAACTTTATAATTATATTGTACTGTTCCTTTTTTTGTTTTTGTTTTTTATAATGCAGCAAAAGACCTAAATTGAAACCTTTCGTTTATCAACAGCATCGAAGTGAAGAAAGAAGTTTGTTTGTTTGTTTGGCTTTTTTATGGCGCAAGAGCATCTGGGCTATACTGCGCCAAGAAAGAAAGAAGCGCCAAGTGTTATATCCCTAAATGTGTTATGAAGTGCCTATTTTTAATTTTTAATTTTACTATCTTCCCTTTACTTTTCAAATTTGGTTGAACTTTATTTTGAAATGCTAAACCCAAGTCAGCCTTTATATAGTTATGTTAAATCAGTTTTGAGAACAGCTAAAATACGTTTCGCCCAGGGCTACTTATGCCGCAATCACGGTCTTAGATTAGCAGAAGGTTTCCTCATCCATGGATTTAGTCATATTGACATATACGAGGTTTCACCAATTCGAACGACCATGAAGAAGAAGAATGTTTTCCCAAAATACAATACAATTCAAATTTATTCGAGTGCAATCATGTTACATTATAATGCTTTTACACATGGCTTATAAATTAGATATCAATTTTGTAAATTGCAGATTAATATCCGCCTGGGCAGAAATGTGCAATGACTCTGGTCTGACGGAATCCATACTGCCTGAGGGAAGGAAAGATTGTTGTAATACTTATATGAAACAATACATTACACAACGGTAGAATAATATCTTATTATTTTTCTAATGCCAGTGCAAGGTAGGAAAATAAAGACCTTTGCAAATCTAATAGATATTTGCCGATGCTTTTTGAAAAGGGAAATGGAATTAAATACATATAATCTGTTCGGGAGAAAATTCCAAATTCTAGGAACCATAGAAACGATACGCGTCATTCAGAGTTCAGTTCTTGAAAAATCAAGTATTAATTTGTTTATAATTATGGTAAGATAACCACAGCTGGAAAATTCCGGACATATGATATGATTATGCGAATAATTTTTTAAATTATTAAACATAAATTTGTTATTTTATATTAAAGAAGATTTTCTAACAGTGATATTAAAGGGTGACACGCAATATCAGCAGTTGGAATTGAGAGTATTGAAGGCAGGAGGCGAAAAGATCTTTTTTTGGCATGGTATCATTCTTCGTATGTTCGATTTGGATGTGAAACCTAAGGTTAATAAACAGTAGTATAAATTTGAGAATATCAGGGAATATTATTAATAGATTTAATAGAACTGTTGGTTTGTTGGTTGTGCTGCTATGGCGCAAGAACAGCAAGGGTCATCATGTGCCGAGCTAAGCTAGAATTGTCATTGGTAAATAAAAGTTGATGCCACTAACTATTTCGGAACCCCTGATTACCTTACAGCAAATGACATTAACACAAGTGTCCCATTTCAAGTGATATTGCGATGTCACACCTAAAGACTTAGTTTTAGTTGACACACAAATACACGCTGACACAGAACACATATTTGCTTGATTGAAAACGAAACCAGAACTTGAACTTCCAGACCAAAGGAAGCGCACCTGAAGGCTTCATGCTTGCTCTTTCTTCTTCTTCTCATCCACTATTCCCTTTACTAATTTCTCCTTCAGCTTCTTTGAACTTATTACAGTCTCCAGAAACTCACTTTAACATATATGCATCGCTCTGAGTGTTGCTCACATCAAAATCGTATTTATATATAATTATTCCAATACATTGATCATAACTAAATACATCGTCAAAACCACTATAAAAATAGGAAAAAGATAACTTTTTCCTAAATTATGCGTGATAATTTGATATATTTTGCACAGTTTTTCTAACAATGCGGACATGATTCTTCATCAAGGAACCGTAATCACATCCGTATTTCTTAAAAGCTGTGTAAAACGTGTTAACTTATCATGCATAATTTAGGAAAAAGTTCGCTTTATCATATTTAAGATTTTTAAGTTGTATTCAGCTATGGACCATGTATTTAAATAAATTTATAATATGTAATGCTGAATTTTGGCCGACTTCCTGCACCAGAATCTTCGTAATAGGCTTAATAATATTAGTTAGTATATAATAAATAGTCTACATAATGTATTTTTAATTAATATATACAGGATGTTTCGAAAGTCGCGCAACGCACATTTCAGTTGATATTGCTAATACATAGTAAGACAGATGTTTGAATTTCGCGCTATTTATACGTCGTATGATACACAATAAATGTCTTTGCTAGTACAGAGTCAGTTCAAATAGTTTTAAAATAACGCTCAAGGAACAGGAACGTGTGTTCACTGTGGAGCGTTATTCGAAGAATAACTCTTACAAAAATGTTTGTTCAACGTTTCGTAAGCATTTTGAAATACTAAATATGACGATTAAATCATCGATAGCTCGTGTAGCGATAAATTCGTGTTACAAAGAAATGCAGGGAAGCGGGTTCTGTTAGTGACCGACCAGGAAGTGGTAGGCCTAATCTGAGTGTACATAAAATGTTCCAGATTGAAGCAAGCCTAAAGAGAAGCCCCAGAAAAAATCTTCTTAGGCCATCATCGCAAACAGGTGTGTCACTCATTTCAGGCCAAAGAGTTGCCAAAAAATTGAAATTTCATAGATGTAAGGTGCGGGTTGTGCAGGAACTTAGGGTACAAGACAAATATAACAGTCGTTGAATCAGTGTTTGGTTTCAATGGATGGCAACATTATGAAAGAACTCAACAGACGTATTAAACTTGGCTGGAGTGCATTTGGAAGAAACAGTTTTATCCTGAAGGGGAAATTGCCTTTGTGTCTAAAAAGAAAGGTCTTCAACCAGTGTGTATTGCCAGTCCTCTCTTATGGATCAGAGACATGGAGTCTAACAGTTGGAGCAATACGAAAGTTACAGACAACGCAAAGGAGCATGGAGAGGTGCATGCTTGGAATAACTAGGAGAGATCGAAAAAGAAACACTTGGGTGAGAGAGCAAACTAGAGTAGAGGACATCATTGTTAAAGTAAAAGGGCTGAAATGGCGATGGGCTGGGCATATTGCAAGAAGAACTGATCAACGATGGACAACAGAAATTCTGAACTGGATTCCAAGAGACCACCGAAGACCTAGAAAACGTCCTCAAACTAGATGGGTGGATGAAATAAGAAAACAGGTTGGGGTGACGTGGAAGCGAATTGCTCAGGATAGACTTGTGTGGAAAGCATTTGGAGAGACCTTCATCCAGCAGTGGATAGATAATGGTTGAATATGGTGATTGTATAGACACACAAAGGGGAAAGAGTTTTATATTACAACTTAGCTTCGGAACAAGCTCAACAGGAAATCTCGCAACACGAAAAATTCTAGATTATACATTTTTATCTAGTTATATTAATAAGAAATATCCTTTTTTTAAATAAACGTCTGCAACTCTCGCTGTTTAAATACCTCTCTCTCTCTCTCCTTTCCCCTGTTAAAAATGCTTACTCAGAGATCTCATAAAGATCGCACTGCTCACTGTAGTCCGGGGTTTGGTTCCCTAGGCCTTAAGAGGTTCGGATTCCTCGGAAAACAGTAGGTCCCGGCGCAGCATTATAGTCTCTGAGCCGTAAAGCCACAAACAAATACGCTTCCCCGTGTTGCACTTGTGAAAAGAAAAGCAATAATAAATTCTCAATTGAAATATTAATCGGGTATTATTAAATTCAACCCATATTTAATAAATTGCAAAATGAGACTGAAATTTACAATATATTTCCCATATCTTTATATGTGCAGCTGTCATGGTTTTCAAGAATAAGGCCAGTTATTATATTAAAAAAATATAATTTAATGAATTGTCAATCGTTAAATAATAAGCTAAATGTTGAATAGGGTATAACATATCTTTAAAATGACAACGATTAATTTCAAATATCTCTGGAATTTTTACCATGTCAATGATTAACGAGTATATAAGACATCCGTAATCATTAGCATCTAACGCGATTTCTCTGTTGTTATGTTCATTCTTACCGAAGAAATTTATCTTGACAATCCTGAATTTTTATAATTCTTTTCCTTTAAAACCTGCCAAAAAAATGTCAAAGTTTTAATATGAAATCTTCCTCGTATATGATTATGTCTTTTACTTTTTATCTAAGGTTTTTCTCCATAAAATTTTGTATAATATAAATTTTTCCTTAAACGTTCTCTACTATTTTTATCATTTTTGAGTAAACTATTATTATTACTTGCAGTCATTTATTGCATGTGGCAATAGCAGTACATGCAATTATTTATTGCGCGTTTTCAAATTTTTAAGCAAGCACGTTTTCTGAAAAGAGCCTTTCATTCAAACGTGCATGTAAATTTTCAGAAATACAAATTGTCTTTAATTAGACTTTATTCACAAATCAATGGACACTAACTCAAAACATTTATCGATTTTTTAAAAAATCGCGCTTCGTGTATGCGGGATAATAGTACGTAAAACACAGAAAGTAAAAAAAAACGGAACTGACGAGTTGAAAATGTACAAGAGCAATTAAACAATAAATCAAATGCTGAACCACTTCCCCTACAAAAGTTGAACTGACAACATCTTTACTGTAATTTTCTTTGAATTTTAATAACTTGCTGGAAAAAACTCGTTAATTAAGCACCGTGTAATAACTTTCAAAGTAGCAACCTAAAAAGGAACTTTCTTGTAATTGAATACGAAAGAGATCAAAGGATTTATTTAAATAGCGTCCGCTAATTGGAAAAATGTAAACGTGGAAGTTCAATAAGGAAATGAATTTCGAAGCGGCAACGATTACCGAAGAGGTTCAATTTTTGCATTTAGTCCTTTTCAGCGCTTTTTTATGCGAATTTCTACAGTTTTGGAAACACTTAAGAACCAACGCTTTGTTCTTTGAAGTTTACCCTTGAGTGATTTCCCTTTCATTTGCCCCGTTTTTTTCTGTATTGAAATTCTTCCTTCTTTAACTTGATCGAGCGCAAATATTTACCTAAGTATGGAAGACATCAAAAACAAAACATTGCAGAGACATTACTTTCAGTCTGCGAAAAAAAAATTATTCTAAAAATGTCGAATTCAATTTTGCTTCCAAAAACACCAAAACTGAATAATTTCATAGTTTTCTATTTAATTCCATTCCAACCGTTGCGACTCCATAATTTAAAAATGAGAAATTTGTGAATATATTTATTTTGTATAAAAATACTCGTTTTTTTTTCATGTCATGCTTTCTAGTTTCAATATCAAACACTTGCTTGAGTGCATTTAAACTGCGCTTATTTTAAAAATCGGAATAAGTAGTTTGCACAAGTAGATTTGTAAGTCTCAGTAGCATAAAGTAAGACTATGTATGCTTTTTTGCAAGATTTTCTTTTGCGTTGAGATTCCATTATCTCATAGTTCTTTGTATTAATCTAGTTCCTTAATTTATTCTTTGTTATCAAATTTTCTAATTTTATTAAGTTTATTTTTTGATAATTTTTGTAGTGCCTTCTTTTTATATTTTTCTTGTAGTACTTTTCTTTTACCCACATTTTTTAATTGTATCTCTTAGTTCGTTTCGAATCAGGGATGTGGGAATTAAAAATTATGTGGGACTCAGACAGCTTTAAAAATTATCAAATGGCTCAGCGTACAGGAGAAAAATGTATTTTGTTTTCCAGTAGATGACTTCAGCCCCTGACCCCCTCTCTTTACTGAGTCACTATTCTGAATACACTACGACTTCAAACAACGCATCTAATCACATTATCTTCTTCAATCAAAGACAAAACTTGGGGATATGGCAGCATAATTTATAAGTAAGTGCAGTAACGTAGCAACTCAGTACTCAAATGGTTGTGGCTCAAATCGTTGTGGGGGCTCATGATCCCTTAAAGAATTTTTTTGATGCTGCCATGAGAAAATATTGCGTTTTGATATCCAATGGGGAAGTGAAACCCTCTGAGCCCCCCTTTTGTACCCCGGATGTGCATGGTATGGATGTGCATGGTTAGTAGTTTCTGTTAATGATGACATGCACAATTTAGATAAAAACATGAAGATAGTCAATTTCTTGCTCTATAATATATCGCAGGGGTGGGGGACCCGCGACCTTATGACCATATGCGGACTTCGTAGCCCTTATCTGTGGCCTTTTGAGCAAATCAAAATTTTGCCGAAAAATCCTTCTATTTTTATTAATATAATTATGCTCGTATTTTTTTATTTGTATTATAATATTAAAATAAACCTAAGTAAAATATAGAAGAAGATGTAACGAAATAACCGTCCCTGATTGACTGACGCAGTTAAAATGAAGGCAGCCTTCATGCGTTACAGCTAACTTTATGCGGCCATCTAACGATAACAGCTAACTTTATGCGGCCTTCTAACAATAACAGCTATTGAATGTGGCCTTCCAACATGAAAAGGTTCCCCATTCATGGTATCGTAGGCTTAGGCAGAAAGTTCATAAGGGGGTTATAGACTTAATGGGAGGGGTTACAGAGCTACAACTCATATATTCCTATGTTAAATATGCAAAATTTCATTGCGATGGGTGGTTACAACCCCCAAACAGCCCCCTAGCTACGTCTATGCATAGTATTACCTATAAGTCATTTATTCCCAAATTGGGGGTTGCGAACAGGTTTCTGGTGGGTCGCCGCAACTGTTTTTAATTGCAGTTATTTTAATAAAGAATTCCATACCAAATGTTTCCAATGCTTTTATATTTCAACATGGCTACACATATTGCAATATTATACTAATGTTTTTTAACTTTATTATTATATACATTAATACCTATTAATATATTAATGTATATAATAATAAATAATATATATATATATGATAATATTTATAATAAATATTAATATATTATATATGATAATATATATAATAAATATTAATATATTATATATGATAATATATATAATAAATATTAATATATTATATAATATAATATATATAATAAATATTAATATATTATATATGATAATATATATAATAAATATTGATGTATTATATATTAATTAATATATTATTAATATAATATGCATAATTTATGTAATGTATATAGAATTAATATAAGTTTGCATTTCATGTGTTTTCTTTACTCCGTTAGAAACGCTTTTATCGTGAAAATGTGGCGGCGGCGGACAAAAAGGGGTGTCGCACATCATTTGATCACTATAAAAGGGGGTTGCGGATTATTTGGCTACTATAAAAGTGGATTACAGTTTGAAAAAGGTTGGGAACCACTGTTATAAGTGACCTATTTATATCATTTAAAAAATGTAATTTACGAAGGGTGAAAAATGCTGACCATAAATATTTGAATTCGTCCCCCCCCCCGGTGTTAAAAAGGGGATGAAGATAAGCGTGAAAAAGAGTGGATAAATAAAGTTAGAATTACGTATTGGCACCGTTATAACGTATATATCGAAACCTAAATTTTATCAGACACTTGCTATCCCGGTAGCAGACAATGCGAGACAGGAGATGGACGTCGCAGATTTTCGATCAGATCAGCCTGCAGATTATTTTACAAAACTGGCGACGACACCCCCACAAAAGAAAAGAAAAGAAAAAAGATCTTCAAGTCCGATTTGACAAAAACGGAAAGAAAATAAACGTGTCCGTGAGCGACCCTTTCTTTGATCCCTGCTCCGATGTTTTGTTAACGAAAAGCCGCAAAACACATGCCGATTTATCGTACAGATTTTCCCTGTGTGTCCACACAAACTCTGGTTTTCCCACGCCGTCGTGTCCTGTTGAGGCTAAAAAAATCGTTTTTTTTTTGATCAAATCGATTCGTCAAATCGATCAATTCGTTTTTTGAATCGTTTTTGATCGCAAAGCCCGTAAAAGTCGCAGATTTTCATCATACACACGGGCGGTTTTTCCCGCTGCCGCCTGCTTCCCTGCGATAAATCGCTACGTCTCTAGTCGCCTTTATTCTCTTTTTCCCATCCCAACTCCCCTTAAAGCAGTGGTTCCCAACTCAATTTAAGCCGCGGACCACTTTTCCACTTCAATTGTACCCGCGGACCACTTTGAAAAATTCTCACGAGCTGATTGCAAGACCTTAATTAAAAAGGGACCCGGGTCCTTTTTTGGGGGAAATGTGTTTGTAAAATCTTTCTTTGAAAAAAACAACGAAATAATAGAAATAAAAGAAATAATAAACAGAAAAAAACAGGACCTAATGATAATACAACCGAACCTCGTTAAGATGAACACGCTTAAGACGAATTACTTTTAATACGAACCGTTTTCTGACATTCCATCAGATTGTAAAATACTACAAATGTACTATCAATTTCATTTTTATATTTAATTTTAATATTTAATAATAATTTTATAAGCGTTTTTATTAATTATTATTTCTTTTTAAATAATGACCCGTCTCGCGGACCATTTGGGACTCTTTGGCGGACCATCAGTTGGGAACCACTGCCCTGAAGTATATATTCATGTAAAATAAGGTTTTTGATTAAAAAAAAAACTCAATTATTTTTTCCATTTTAAAGGGGGAAGTGAAAAGTAAGGGGCAAATTAACAAATTCTGGCAGGACAGACATCAGAAATCGTGTCTGGTCTGCTGCGACCTTCAACTGGTGCACATGACCGGAGTTCAAAAATAGATCTTCAGATTGAGATAAGATAAGAGATAAGATTGAGATAAGAGGAAAAGGAGGAAGTTTGGTTCTGGTTTCAATTTTCCATTCACTTGTTTTTCAATTTGTTTAAGTATTGAGAATGCTAGATTGTCTTGATTATGGATTGCATATTTAGAGATTTAGGGGTTATTGTGACCCAATGTGAAAACCCCGGAATTTTGGGGGCGGATCCAGGGTCCCGTAAAGAAGGCCGTCTTGTCCCCCCTCCCCACTTTTTAAGATGTTACAAAACTGATTTGAATTTGAGCTGATGCTATTGCTAATTCACAACATTTTACATAACTAAACACATTTTAATGGCATTTAACATGCTATGCATAGCCTACTCCAGGAAAAAATTTAAATCATAGTGGAGGGGGAGGATTTGAATTTTTCTCTAGGCCACTTCAAAAAAAGGCATCCTATCCTTTCACCTTTCAGGGACCCATTTTTTGAAAATTTGTCATAATACATATTTAAGAAAAAGAAAGCAAAGCATTCTTAGTTACATTCTAATTAAAGGAAATTTAAATAAAGCACATTTATTTATTTATTGGGAAAAGTGCAATTTTAACAGCATTCAATGTTTAAGTGCTGCAGTAATAAAACGTACAGTCTTGTTTTTCAATTGTGGTGGGAGTTTACAGCCTTGATTATTTTCTTAAAATATACAATATGAAATTAATATACAATAATATGAAATTAATATACAGTAATATTAAATACTTTAGTTTTAATATTTATTATATCTTGTCAGATTTCTATGTTTATGAAAAATTGAGAAATTTTTGACAAAATGCCTGCGTATTTTATGCGAAGTTAAAAAAAGAAAATATGTTGCAGATTATTTTCATATACCAAAATCAGTGTCGCAGACTTGTAGAAAAGTTTCTGCTACTGGGACTAAGAGTTCTATATCATAAAAAAAAGAAATATTTCAAAAAATTCAATAAGAAACCTTGGAGTTCATTTATGCAAAAGGTGGACATTAAAAATAAAAAAAAAATCCATTATTTTTTGAAAACTCTGCAATGGGAAGGAAGAGAGAAAATGTGGCAAACTTTCATACGGGGTCGTAAATCCTGTCCTGCCTTGTCTGTCCCATAATGAAGACTGCACTCCAGTTTCTCAACTGGAGTGCAGAGGAACTTTAGTGTGCCATGAAATATCATTAGGGATGCCGAGAGAAATACAGTGGGCTCTCGATTTTATGAACTCACGGATACCCAAAAAAGTTCGTAAATGGGAAATTAATATTAGTCCTTTGGGATTTTTTAGGAGCAACAAAATAGATTGTATTATCAATAAATTGACACACAAGTTTGTTCTTGATATTTTAAACTTTAACATTTCAGATATAAGGTTTTTTTTTTGTGTGAACGAAAACTTCATCATTAAGTCTCTTAAACATGCAGTTGGAATTCATTTTTGTTTCTGTATCGTCAAACTTCAATAACAATAAAAGGATAATTTTTGTTAAACTATTTCAAAAATTGTATTGTTTTCTATATAAACAAGTTCATAAATAACAAAAGAAGATATTAATGCTGACAGATATTTTTATGCAGGAGTTTTACTGACCAGAAATATCATTTCAAAGGTGCCACAAGGGCAAAAAAGTTGAGAAACGCTGCTCTGGACTATGGTAGGTAGCAATAATGGCACACACTCTTCAGTGCCATTGAAACAGATCCTAGGGTAACTGCACAATAGGCCAAACGTATATTTTACCTTTATGCTACAGCACAGCCTTTTCATTTTAAGTAGGTATATGCAAAGAAAATGGCTAAAATTTTACGTGTCTTGTGATTTTATTTCCAATTGTGCGTGCCATAAACGCGTGTGCCTTTTATAATTTCTCTTAAAAAGTTAAGTCTGCAGTTCTGAATAAGCTAAAGAAAACTGAGTGAATGTCGTGTGTAGCCCGATCAGCTCTACAACATCTCCGAGACATTTTATTTACATTTGGCACAGCTGCTCCATCATGTCTCTGACACAACATTGTCAGCTAAGTGGTTAAAACAGGTTATGAACACAATAAGACAAATACCTGGCTGACAATAGGCAACCTTTGCATCAACAATAAGAAAACTTGAGGTGGCAACTGTTGCTCCAGGACATCAACTAAATGCGAAGGCTCGCCACAAACAGCTAAGGCTGTACTTAGATGCTCAACACCATTTTCAACATCACCTGAAACCATTAAATTTAATAAATACACAAAACATCAAAATCATTTAATGTTTTTTTTTTCTTCAATAGGTCTTTTCCTAAGTATATCTTTTTTTTTTAATCTGTTTTTTTCTTTCAATATTTCAACATGAAGTACTTGTAGGCTGTGACATGTATTGAGATTTTTTTTTAAATCATTTTCATTTCGAAAAACCTTTAGACACTTTTCTATATATCTGGTGAGGACTAAAACAGAAACATACCTTGAGCCAACAATTCTTCTCCCATTTGAACTTCTTGGATAAAGAATTTTTGTACTGCTTCATAGTCTCTAAGTTCAGGAAGCTAAGAATAAACAAATAAGTAATAAAAAAAATAAATTAATAGAAAATTAATAAATGCAATACTTAGAAATTTAAGATTTTGCATTGAAGAATCCATAGTATCACTTTTAAGATCATGGAAAAAGTTCAATG
>QLNU02014668.1:0-13216 GCA_006491805.2 Dysdera silvatica | reverse complement strand
GATCACCCCTTTTTCATTGCTATTTTACCAGTGTTTAACCTTTTTATGTAAAATACTAATATTACAGCCCAATCAACAAGTATCTGCTTTAGCTCATTTCCTTTGAAACTGAATACCCAAGGATTGTAAATTATGAACTAGTTTCGAAGTTATATGATATGTGATTTGTGCTAAGGTCCTGCTATTGGACCTTCCTGTGGAAAACGTTGCCTCATAAATATACTATATTCTGTTTAAAATATTAGAATATGTGCTTGTCGCTGCTTGTGGTCGATTATGCATTTCATGGGGCCGAGGTGAGGGTCGGGTTCACTTTACTATACCTTTGATAGCAAATACTTTGGAGCCTGCCAAACTGGCACACTATGGAATATTACTGAGACACAACTACTTACAAAATAAGAGAAAAATATTATTAATCATAATATTTTTCCTACAACGAAGAAGAAAAAAAGTTGAATCTAGTGGCAAACCACACATTTCAATTCGTATACTTCCCATCTGTGGTATGCGTAACTTGGCATGAGAAATCACCAAATCTGGTATTTGCTGATGATTATGACATAATCAAGCTAACTTTTAGGTGGAGTTTCAATATCCTGAAATTCAAGTAGCATGTGAACTAATCAAGTTTTTAAAAACCAGTGAAATCTTCATTTCTTATCTCCCTTCGTGGCAAGGGACATACATGTGTGAACGCATGTGCATTGCATTAAAGTGATGCTAAATGGGTTGACTTTGCCTTGTTATTGGTTTAACTATGATTTGAAATAACATATTAAATATTACTTTTAAGCAAAAATTGTACTGGACAGTTTTTATTCCTTTTTTCACAAGGAAACGTGTAGTGAACTTTTTCTGCCATTTTGTATACACCCTGTGTGTGCATGTATATATATATATATATTGATTGTAACAAAAACATAAGTAGTATATATCTACTTTTAAAGACCATGTTATGCACAGATGATCCAAAAAATCCTTATTTTATTATATGTGCATAATATATGTGTAATTGAACTAATTAGCTGCACACACACACATACATGCACAAACAGCTTCATTTTTTGTTTTGTTTTGTAAATTGATGATAAGGTACTCCTTGCAATTGCAAATTTTATGGCAATTTCTGTTTTATTAAATTTTGCATAATCCATGTCATAGAAATTTTAGCTTATTTCTATACTCCATGACTTCTGAAATTCATTTTTATACTTAACTGTTAAAGGAATCTGGTATAAAGTTATTTGAAGCCAAGATGTGAAACGACTTATCAATAGAAATAAAATGTTCCAACAATATTAATTTATTTAAAAAAAGACTAAAAATTATTGGTAGAGGATAATATATAGTCCTTGCCTTGCTTCTTGGAATGGTAGTATTATTCAAAAATGAATAAAAGAAAACGTTAATTGATAACACCAGAATAGAGTTCTCAAAGTTTTTAGGAGGGCCCAAGCACATTTCATGTATGTTTATACATAACAGTACATGTAAAATTGCAATTTATTTCAGATTGACCCAGGGGGCTCGGGCCCCATGGGCTCATATGACTCTATGCCTGTAATTAATAATAACTTATATATTAAATAACAATGTGTTGTATAAATATTTAACGTATGTTAAATACAGATGAAAGAAACTAACAGAAAAATGTTTGTAATAATGTCATTAATATAGATAATATGTTTGTATTGCTCTAGTTTAAATAGTAATTGTCGATAATGATATCAGTGCATTGAGACTAAAGAATAAATGAACCTAAACGTTTCAATATCAGGTCCTGGGCTTTTTATACTGCCATATTTCCCAGGACCTGCTATAATATATAACAGCTTCATGCTGTGCTATGTATATGTAGAAAATAAATAAAATTATTATTATTATTTATACAAAAATACATGCCAAACTGAACCGATTTTTGGTTAATAACAGATTCAGGAAATTACTATCTCTAAGCACAAGCTGTATGGTTGCTGTCCTTACTCCCTTACAAAGAAAATAATAAAAAAAAAATAATAATAACACGCTTATCATACTCTTCACTTTTTATATATTTTAACTTATACTGTTATATAACTAAAAATATATTTTGGGGTTCTGAATTGCCACCCCTAGTCATATGCTTTGTGTGCCTACTTAGAAATCAGCCATTACTTTCAACCATCTCATAGTGTGAATTTAGAGGTGATAGAAACGAAACAATGAGGAATTGCCGTAACTTGGTTAAAGTGATTTTGCCTCCTCCCCCAACTCTCAAGGGCAGGAGACACAAACTTTTTAAGCTGTTGCACTCTTAAAGAATTTCTTGAGTTTTTATCGACCCCCCTATATTATAACAGGACGAAAAAAAAAGTAAAGACCCAAATATAATGTTTTCAGCTTGTTTTGATTGATTTTACAATGTTTATTATTTAAATTCGTATATTTAGTATAATTCTGTCTAATTAAATTAACCACAATAATACTTTTATTAAGTAAAATTGATCGATATTATCACCACAGCTAAAATTCTGCACTAAGACACTGCCTCCTAAATTTACCCTTTAAATCCAGGATGCAGTGGCTAAGACGGGACTTGTTGTGTCACCTCCTCCGGAGTGACCACTACCGATGACGTTTATCAATAGCGATCAGTCGAGTGCCGATATCCTTGGCAGAGGACAACTGTGGGACATATATATATATATATATATACATATTTTAACTGGGAGTTCTAAATGCTGTTACATGATTTCGAAAATAGTGATTTTTTTATTTTTTTGGTAATATATTTTTGTGTTTATTTTGTCATAAAAAGTAAATTATTTTATTTATTTCACAGGGGATCATTAACGAAGATGCAAACTAAACAACAAGGACCACCTGTTTAAAGTTTATGTTCAATAAAGTACAAAAATAGAAAAATGATTTGATTCTTTAATGTTTTTAGTATTAATACTTTGTTTTTTCATGTATTCTTTCTAAGTATCTATCGTTATGAAAATACATTACACAAAAACACAAACCCTGTGTTCTAAAAATACAGGATCAAAAGCATATAGCCGTGATCCTTGTGCAAAATGAACCATACATGGGGTGGGGGGGAGCTCAGAAATGAATATCTATGAAATTATGACTAGAAACAAATAACAAATCATTTCGTTTCTTTTTGGTTTTACGGCTCAAAGACTACAGTGGTCATGCTGCGCCGGGACCTACTGTTTTCCGAGGAATCCGAACCTCTTAAGGCCTAGGGAACCAAACCCCGGACTACAGTGAGCAGTGCGATCTTTATGAGATCTCTGAGTAAGCGTTCTTTTTGCACTGCTGGGAGTCGAACCCGGATTAGCGGCGCACTAGGACAAATAACAAATCATGATTGGATGAAAAATAAAGGTTACTCCCATGATGTACTTAATTGTCCAATACACTGCATCTGGGCTGTATTATAAAAAAACTAATATCTTATAAGCTGTGCATTTCTAAAGGTGGGGGTTAACAGTTTCAAGCCAATGAAAATGGTATTTGAAAGTTTGGTCTCTCTTCACAAATTTAATTTCCCAAATTTCGTCGTTACCAATTTTTAGAGAGAAATCAGCAAGTTCCTTATAAACAGAATCATTGAGTTTTTCCACATTAAACTTTTTCCATAGCAAATGGAAATCGAAGTCCTGTGCCCCAGTCCCCATGCTGGCACCCATAGTCATAATTCAGATTAGATCAAGGAATATGCATACGGAGGGGGGTTGATGTAGGTTATAACACTCCACACTTAGAAGAAAATTTACAATAGGTGTATGGGACCCAATCTATGACGTAGATGTGAACCCTTTCATTCAAACCAACTCCCTTAGGAATTTTCGGCGTATGATACTTTATCAAGGGTAATTTTTCGATACTAACTTTTATTATCAAGCTATTTATTATTTACCTGCAGGACCGATTTGTGAATTTTTGAGCGATAAAATATGAGCTGAAATAGAAGAATCTGTGGAGCACAAAAGTTTGTGATTGGCAGGTGGAGGGCATTGACTGATCCAATACGAATCCCAGAAGTGGGGAGGGAGTAATTTGTATGAAAGTGTGCAAAGTAAATTTAAATTGCAAGGGGGGTGTCCCGGTTGCGCAGTTGGTAAGGCATCCGTTAATGGACTCTTGCAATAATTTAACAATTATTTCCTAGAGACCAAAATCAGTTTACCCTCCCCAGGGGCCCCCTATATTATTAATGCTATTTTGTTCATAAATGTTTGTTCCTCTTAGTACTGGGCCTCCTTGGCTGCATGGGGTCCCTGGTCAATGCACTCTATCACCAGCTCTACCCTTTGTAGCAAAAATTTGAACACTCCTTAGGCAAACTTCCTTAATCATTGTTGTGAGTCTTGAGAATTTGATTTTTCAAACTAAACTTCTTGCTTTTGAACTAAAAGGGCTCCCATGGACCTAGCTTCCCATATATGTTTGTAGAGCACCACCGGGAAAAATTGGAAATTGCAGCCTTCTGTAGGATCCCTGAAATCTTTATCTATGGAATTGAGCCAATTGTAGGATGTGGTCACCAATTTTGGCACTCATAAAAAATTCCAACTCATCTCGAAACCAGTTTGGCACTGCTATTTAGCAACCCTGTCTTGAAGTTGAGATTTAGACGCAGGCTACTTCTTGGTTTGTAAGCTTTATTGGTCATTATAGATCCTGTCTCTGCGAATTAAAAGTATGCATAACTCTATTTATATTCATTTTGGATCCCCATGTAAAGGTCCATTTTGCACAAGGATCATGGATATATACTTTTGATCCAGTGTTTTCAGAATACCCTGTATATATGACCAAAAGTCACCAGACACTTTCAATTTAAGACATTTTTTCAAATTTCTGGAGAAATATTAGATGAATTGTTATTCAACTTCGGTCATGTAAAGAGCATACTTGGACTCAAACTTTTCAGTGAAAATTGAGTGACGAGTGCATTTAGGGGACTCAACAAATTGAAGAAGAAGAAAATTTATGATTATCCTGTATCAGCAAAAAAAAACAACCAGGAAATGATCAATTAACTAAAAAAAATGATTTTACTTGATATGTGCAACTCTTCTATGCATTTTCTTAAGAATAGCAAGTGTATTCATGAAGACAAGAATGTTTCTTTGAAGCTTTCCATTTCTTTTCGCATGTTTTTTGCTTATAATGTGCTGAGTTTTCAACCAACTTTCACAAAAGTTGAAAACCTATAAGAGAATCATTATACTGAAGTTGAAATCAATACATGCAATATTTGATGAGATATGAGCATTTACAGAAAATATTTTTAACTGTGCATTTTTCAAAAGAGAGCATTGTTTTCTTTTCAGAAGTCGGTAGCCAAATATATAGGGCAACTTACATAAAAATTTCAGTTGAATACCTTGAAAATTCAAAAAGATATTGGCAATATAGTGAGTTGCATTTCAGTATACTTTCTGAAAGTAGCTGGTAAAGAGATTTTCCACAAATTGCAATTTCTTATTGCATTTTTTATTGAATTTCATACATGATAATAATTGATAGTACATAAATCATAATATTTAAATAAATAACAGGACGATAACACTATGAAACCTGACACGAACATTGCTGTTGGTTCTATTTCAATTGAGTATACAGCAGCTACTAATAGGAAATTGTATCTCCCTTTACTATTATGATGGCATCTATTCATCGGGGTAAGTTCTCAACCAGCTTTTGGTATACCATTGGTTGAATATTTATCTATTCTTCTTGCAATGTGACAAATAACTCTTGCTTGTTTTTCAGTCAAGTGAGTCTGAAACATAATGGATGTTCCAATTTATTCTAAAGATATTCAATGGGATTCAAATCGGGGCTTTGAGCAGGCCACTGAAGCACTTGCATGTCATTATCTACAAACCACTGAGCAACAGTCTGTGCTGTGTGGACTGGAACATTATCCTGTTGGTAGATGAATGAGCCTACCCCAAACTGTTTGTCACAACATAGGAAGCATGCTACTGTCCAACACATCTTGGTATATGCCTGTGTTCACCTTGCTCTCCATTAAAACTAATGGGCTAAGCCCAAATTATGAAAAGCAGCTCCACGTCATATTACTCCAACTGCCCAATTTCACAGTTGAAACTATGCACTGAGGTAAATGCTACTCACCAAGCATTCGCCAGGTCCATGCATGACTCTTCTGAGTTCCACAATGCGTACCTGGACTTGTCACTCCATAATATATTTTTTCATTTAACAACAGTCCAATGTCAGTGCTCCTTCCACCATTGGAGACAACGTCGAGCATTGGCATATGATATTAGAGGTTTGTGTGGCTGCCTCACGTTCATGAAGCCTAGGTCCAATGACTTCACGATGGATTGCTATTACACTGACCTCTTTTGTACATGATTGGCATCGAAAGTCATCTGTGATCACTGGAAGGGATGCTGGGCCGGATTTAGGGTATGAAGCACCCTGGGCACAATGATTTTTGGCACCCCTTCCATTGCCGTAACAAGGGAGGCTAACCTCTCTAGAAATTTTTTTCTAAGCATTGAGGTATATGGTTTAGCCTCCCCTAGAAAAAAGTTAGCCTCCTAGACTTCAAAGTTAGTTAAGCCCCTGCCCTCTCTCTCCCATGCCGTATTAGTAGAAATAAATAAAATTCTGTCATTCCGCCCCTTCAAATGCCACGAAAAGTCACAGACGATGGGGAAGGGATGCATTATTATAAGATATGATAACATATTTATAAAAAATTTAGTTTATTTGACAAGGATTTTTTTTTTTTATATTGGGGGAGGAAGCAAGGATGGATGCAGAACAAAATTTCAGGGAGGGTGCAAAGCTTGAAAGAAGTTGCAACTTTCTTAGTTAAGGCTACAACCTTTATATAAGTTGCCCTATACAGTTGGCTACCGACTTCTGAAAGGAAAACAATGCTATTTTTCGCATATGCACAGTCAAAAAATATTTTCTGTAAATGCTCATGTCATTGAATATTCCATGCGTTGATTTCAAATTGCAGTGTAATGATTCGCTTGTAGGTTTTCAAGTTCTGTGTGGGTTTCATGAACGTTGGTTGAAAACTCAGTATATTATAAGCAAAAAACATGTGAAAAGAAATTGAATGCTTCAAAGAAACATTATCTTCATGGATACACTTCTTATTCTTATGAAAATGTACAGAAACATTACATATAGCAAGTAAAATCTTTTCTTTTTTTAGTTAATTGATCATTTCCAATTTTTTATGATACAGGATGATCATAAATATTTTTCTTCAATTTGTTTATGGTCCCCTAAATACACTACTCATTGAATCTTCATTAAAAAGTTTGAGTCCATGCATGTTCTTTACATCGCCGAAGTTGAAGAACAATTTGTCTAGTATATCTCTAAAAATTTAAAAAAAATGTCTACCCTTATGAAAATGGTCTATAAAGCTTCTATAGACAAACCTATAGAATAGGTTCTAGACAAAGGTAATTCTATAGAGGAATGTATAGAATGCAAATGACCATATTCTGTACAAAAATATTTCTATAGGACATGTGCATGGAATGCAATCTATAGAAAGTATTTCTATATAATTCTACAGATGATATTATATATACTGTTCTATATGTGATTCTGCAAATTTTTTACAAATTCATAAAATGAAAAAATTCATTTATAATCACTTGCAGAATTTGAATAGAGCCTAAGATACATAGATAAATTCTTTTTAATAGTATGTAAGGAAGTTTATGATGAGGGGATATATTATCTGCTTCAAATACAGCAGAATTTGTTAATTAAAAAATTCCTTAATTTTATGGAAATTATTACCACAATCTTTACATTCTCCCATAGAAGTGTTAAGTTTTCTGACATTTTGTTTTTTATATTTGGTGCAAATGCATGGTTCGTCACCTCAGTGGTGGATTTTGGCCACTTGTTTTGTCGCAGGGGGGAGGGGCGATCAGTAGATCGAAATGTGCTCCGAGGTTTGTTCACTTAGGATTTTCTTAACGGCTTCCTATATACGGATATTTGACATTTTTTAAATAACTAGAACAAATTCAGAAGTTTATAGTAAGTTCTTTGCAGCTTATATGTAGGCCTACAATTTTTTTTAAAACTAAAGCAAAACAATGAAGATTTGGAAAAAAATTATGTGACTGTATAAGGAAACAAACTTATTACTGTCGAAACAGGGAACTAAATTATGTTCTGTATTAAACGCAAAAGTATACAGACATAGGTGTAGAGTTATATGGGGCTTGAGCCCCCCTCCTAATAATTTACCAATATTTTTAAAAATGCAGTTTTAGTTAGTTTACGAAAATTATTTTTGTGCATTTTCATGTAATTTTTTTTAAATGCACCCATTTCCTTGTAAATTATACACACATAGGGCTTTTTTCCTCCAAACCCAAATGCTGACATTACTTTACAACCTTCTATTGATGACCAACAACTAGGAAAGCTATTTCTGTATCTTGTGAGTGGGCTCAAACGGGTGTTCAATAGCTCATCCCATCCAACACACACCTGAGGGAGTCGCTGTCAGAGAGATCGCTTTGAACTAGGGGCTCTGCTTTGAACACTTTTAAGTGAAGAAATACCATATGCAGATGTCTGTGGTTGTGTTGTATCTTTTGCATTGCTCACTGACAATGGAAGAGATTTTTCGACTGAAAAAAAAGGGGTAGAGCCGTAGTAGCTAGATGCTTTTTACAGAGGAGAGGGTCTATAAGTTACAGCAGAGCTTAGAGAACTATAGGAGAGCTTAACATTCATTAATAATAATAATAATAAATTTATTAAAATCCAACAGATTACAAATACTCTTATGTTTGGAGTAAAACACAGAATTATATATACAAAATCATCAATCGGAATACAATAAAAACACTTAAATAAACTTAAGGGACACAAAATAATAAGGAAAAAAACCTAAAAAAACATGATAGATCAAAGATCTCCAAAGCCCGACAAAAAGCAGCGAGGGAAGGCAATGTTTTAATACATTTTATTAATATATTTAATGATACTGAATATCTAAGAATAATATATTTAACATCAATGAATAAATTTCTTAACATAAATTTTGCATTAAAAACTTACAGAGGTAAACTAAAATTTATATTTTCTTTTATCCCAACCATAGAGTAGATGAAGACTCAAATCTTTGTAGAAAACATGGTGTACCCAAAATCTACCGTAGAAATTCATTTTAAATACACTTTTAACGTCAAAGAACAGTTTCCATTATCATGTACGATTTCATAGGAAACAAAAATCTACAACAATTTATTTTGAGAAAAAATATTTTCCAGGGGGTTCATCCCCCTCTAGTCTACGGCCCAAAAGTAGGCTAGCATCAGGATGCCTAATTAAAGGCAGGTGTAAACATGTAGTACATATTCAAAATACGCATGTCGTAAAAATCAATATTTTGTAGGAATAAAGAAAGCAACGCAATTTTATTGGTTGCAGTTACATAACATTATCATTACGATATTGCTGATAGCTATTTCGATAGCATTAACCAGCTATCGTCGTCAGAGCAAATGGCGGCTTCTGTTTATGTCCGTGCTGTTGGTCGGTGTTGCCATCACGTCGGTTGGAAACTTGATTGGGCAGAGGAGTAAAGCGTATTTGTGGAGACGCCTTTAGCCGTGAGACACAAAAGATTTTTCCAAGTGGGTGAGATAGAGTTACTAAGGAGTTCATCATTAACTGAAACGTTGATGTTTGATAGAATGTGAAATACCTCAAAGAAACTGAGATCAATTGTTGAGTTGACTTTTTTAATAATATGTGCATTGGAGAATAGAAATTGATGTCCGAATTCCCACGAGTGTTTTGCCAGAGCCGATTTATGGAATTCTTGCTTTCTGACATAAACCTCGTGTTCTTTTAGTCTGAGGCGCAGTGCTCTCCGTGTTTGACCGATATAAATTTGG
The DNA here is from genome assembly GCA_006491805.2 of Dysdera silvatica. NCBI lineage: Eukaryota > Metazoa > Arthropoda > Arachnida > Araneae > Dysderidae > Dysdera > Dysdera silvatica. Next base: position 3,284 of record QLNU02014668.1, on the reverse strand, counting down.
CCACACTGGCGCGGAATGGAATATATGCCGCAGCTGTCAGAATCCGGGATGGTGTCTTTAAATTGGGAAAAGCCAATTTTGTTGATTGGAGTGAAGGTAACGCGAAAGTTGAATTTATGCAAGGCGGCAGCAATTTTGGTAAAAATTTTTGGAACATAAGGAATGCAGACAATGTCCCTAGGAGCTGAAGAATCACTGGAGAGAGAAGAGGCCGGTTTAGGTTTAGTGAGTTTCTTAAAAATGTGATCAATAATTGTTGGATTGTAACCACGGTATGAGGAAATTTTCCGAATGTAGCTGATTTCTTTAGTCAATGCGTCACTTGTAGACGAGAATTTGATGGCACGAGACACCAACCAATAAAACGAGCTCATTTGTGGACGAGCTTTGTGGATGAGCCGATAGAGCGTGAGGAAGAAGACTAACTGAATTGGGTTTTCGGTAGACACTGGTTTGGAAGCTAGTAGGGGTTCTATGAACTAAAACGTCGAGGAAAGGCAGTGTACAGTCCTTTTCTTCTTCGAAAGTAAATTGGATGTTATGGTTAATGGTGTTTAGGAGGTTGATGATCTGTGAAGGATTCATATTGTTAGGAATTAGAGTGAAAGTATCATCCACATATCTTATCCAGAATTTGAATGGGATGAGCGACAGAATTTTTTCTTCTATATAGTGCATGAATATATCATATAGGATTGGCGAAAGTGGATTTCCCATTGCAAGACCACTGGTTTGTTTGTATAAGTTATTTTCAAACAAGAAACAAGTTTGGTTGATGCATAGTTTGGTAAGGAGAATCAGTTCGTTAATTTCCTGATCTGTATAATGGAACTCCTTCAATCTCCGAGTAAGTGAATCAAGTGAGCCTTGGATGGGTACGTTTGTAAATAGACTCTTCACATCAAATGAGACCATTTTGAAGGAATTAGGATCGAGTAGCTTAAATTTTTCAATGAAATTGGAAGAGTTTTTGACTGTAAAAATATTATTAGTTAGTAGAGGTGAAAACTTCCGGACAAGATATTTGGACAGTGGATGGGTGGCTGTACCAATATTTGAAACAATTGGTCGGAATGGCATTCCCGGTTTATGGACCTTTGGCAGGGCATAAAGTCGGGCAACATTAGCAATTGACGGTACAATTAACTTTTTAATTTTCTCATCTATGAAGAAACAGTCCTGAACCGTTTTCTTGACATTGGAAAGGTGAGCAGTGGAAGGGTTTTTCTTTACCATTGTATATGGGCCATCCTGGATAAGTTGGTTCACCCCATCCGAATATTGCTTCTTATCTATTACAACGACTTGACCACCTTTATCAGCCCTAATTATAATGAGGTCTTCGTTCATGAGTAGATTTTTCACTTCCCGAGCATCAGCAGCAGAAATATTAGGCAAAGGCTGACCATTATTCGAGGATAATGTTTCTGCAATGCAATGGCGAAGAAATTCTTTTTGACCAAAATGTAATTTACTAAATTTTAATGTTCTTTCGATAGGCGCTATGAAGTTGGTATGATGTATTGGACGGGCTATTGCAAAATTTGAGTTTAAGGAAAGTAAGTTGAGTTGATGCTCCGAAAGTGAAGTACTGGAGAGGTTCAGAACCGCATCTTGGGTAAAATGCTCTTGGTTGATTGTAGGCTCGATAAGTTTAGAGAATTTCTTATGATGTGTTGATTGGCATTTCTCCATAATGCGTTGGCATCGTGAATAAATTCTAGCTTCCCAGACACTAAAATTTAGAACTTCTTTGGACAATTTAAGATGTAGAGGATAGAGTTCGTTTTCGATATAAGCAAGTTTCTAAAAAAATCTTTTCCTCTTTCAAATTCCTTCAAAATGGTCTCGTTTGATGTGAAGAGTTTATTTACAAACGTACCCATCCAAGGCTCACTTGATTCACTTACTCGGAGATTGAAGGAATTCCATTATACAGATTATGAAATTAATGAACTGATTCTCCTTACCAAACTATGCATCAACCAAACTTGTTTCTTGTTTGAAAATAACTTATACAAACAAACCAGTGGTCTTGCAATGGGAAATCCACTTTCGCCAATCCTATGTGATATATTCATGCACTATATAGAAGAAAAAATTCTGTCGCTCATCCCATTCAAATTCTGGATAAGATATGTGGATGATACTTTCACTCTAATTCCTAACAATATGAATCCTTCACAGATCATCAACCTCCTAAACACCATTAACCATAACATCCAATTTACTTTCGAAGAAGAAAAGGACTGTACACTGCCTTTCCTCGACGTTTTAGTTCATAGAACACCTACTAGCTTCCAAACCAGTGTCTACCGAAAACCCAATTCAGTTAGTCTTCTTCCTCACGCTCTATCGGCTCATCCACAAAGCCAGAAAATGAGCTCGTTTTATTGGTTGGTGTCTCGTGCCATCAAATTCTCGTCTACAAGTGACGCATTGACTAAAGAAATCAGCTACATTCGGAAAATTTCCTCATACCGTGGTTACAATCCAACAATTATTGATCACATTTTTAAGAAACTCACTAAACCTAAACCGGCCTCTTCTCTCTCCAGTGATTCTTCAGCTCCTACGAACATTGTCTGAATTCCTTATGTTCCGAAAATTTCTACTAGGATCGCTGCTGTCCTGCACAAATTCAACTTTCGCGTTACCTTCACTCCGATCAACAAAATAGGCTTTTCTCATCTTAAGGATAACATCCCGGATTCTGACAGCTGGGGCATATATTCCATTCCGTGCCAGTGTGGCCAAATTTATATCGGTCAAACACGGAGAGCACTGCGCCTCAGACTAAATGAACACGAAGCTTATGTCAGAAAGCAAGAATTCCATAAATCGGCTCTGGCAAAACACTCGTGGGAATTCGGACATCAATTTCTATTCTCCAAGGCACATATTATTAAAAAAGTCAACTCAACACTCGATCTCAGTTTCTTCGAAGCATTTCACATCCTAGCAAACATCAATATTGCAGTTAATGATCAACTCCCTAGTAACTCTATATCATCCACTTGGAAAAACCTTTTGGGTCTCACGGCTGAAGACGTCTCCACAAATACGCTTTACTCCTCCGCCCAATCAAGTTTCCAACCGACGTGATGGCAACACCGATCAACAGCACGGACATAAACAGAAGCCGCCATTTCGCTCTGACGACGGTAGCTGGTTAACGCTATCGAAATAGCTATCAGCAGTATTATCGTATTGATAATGTTATCTAACTGCACCACTAAAATTGTGTTGCTTTATTCCTAATGATATATATTATATATTTTAAA
>QLNU02014667.1:13895-24645 GCA_006491805.2 Dysdera silvatica | reverse complement strand
AAAAACTATTACACTAATAGACACTGTTATTGTTTTTAAAAAAGAAGTAAGACTGAAGTAGTGACAATCCCCATGACATTTGCCTGAACTCTGGTGACAACGATGAGATTGCTGTTGAGTAAGGCAACAGCAGTGGCTAGGGGCTGTCTTCAAATGCTTTCCAGGAGGTAAAAGTAGACTAAAACACAATATCAAACACAGTTGAAATGGAAATTCTGACTGCAGATATTTCTAATTATGTCAAGAAATCTAACCTGACTGATGAAGATAGGAAAACAGTGCTTAAAAGTCTTTGGTAACCATATACAAATTGCAATTTATCCATAACCGCCACTAGTGCTGGTAACATGAGCGTAGGCAAAGATTACTTCAGCAGAAATAAAAAATAAAAAAAACCTTCAATCAAAAATGCCATAATTAAATAAGTATTTTATTTGTTTAATTAAATAATAAGACTATTTAGTTAAAATAGAATAAAGAGGTTGAACATTTTTGCCCTTGAGAAAAGAAAAATAACATTTATTTCAAAAATCCAAGGAAGGGCACTTGCCATGTGCTGCTGACACCCATGGCTGATACTGTCAAGAAAAATCTTACCACAGTCGGAATTTCTTCTCTCTGAACTGAGTAAGCATAACCAGATATCTTACCCAAAGGTAGAAGACAGTGACTATTAAAAATCTTGTATGTTCTGTTTTCACCCCATGAAGTTGATTTAAGATCGACACAAGCCACAGGTCAACTTGTTTCAAAAGAATTTAATAATTGGAAGAGGCTTTGGCAAAGTTCAGCCAACATAGAACTTTTTTCTATTAAAGATATTTAGTTCACAAAGCCAATAACTTTTTAAAGGTCACAAAAGGGAAAAAAGGCTTCTGTGGATCAAGTAGTGGACAAAGGGCAAGCAAAAGCAAGTTTTGCAGAATAGGGTTATTCTTCAACCTATTATCAAAACGGTAATTTTTTATGGAGGACAAGGGCTAGCCATTGTAAAATTGTATGAATGAAATCTACTACCTCCTTTAATTATTTAAGTATCTTGCATTGTAGAATTATTAGTAATTCAATAATGAAAAATGAACAAAAAGAAACGTTATTTCAAAATACTTTATATTTTGATATGGCCCCTGTCCATTTTTTCCACCACAAATTCCTTGCACAACTGTCCCTCTTTGGGAATATTCTGGGTGCGCTACTGAGACACAAACACACACATATATACAGTGAAACCTGTCTAAGGCGGAAACTCACAGAACCAAAAAAAAAAGAAAAAAAAATTCCGTAGTATGCATGTTTCCGCCTTATGGAGGTTACATGTAAAATATATGCATATAGTTAAATTCAGTGGTAAGAGATGATTGCATGTGCTTTTTTTTTTCTTTGTCTTTTCTTACCAAATTTAAGATTATATTTTCCTTTTGATAAAAATATTTATTTTATCACTGCATTTTATTTTTATTAATTTTAATTTTCGCACTATTTTGTGGTTTTAGTACTTACGATCAATATGGTACAAAACTTCACTCTAACTATACATGCTTATACCATACAAAAAGTCTATTATGTAAGCTTAAATTGTAACGATAAAGTACCTCCCTTGTAAAGATGATAATTCCCTTGTATAAAGATACTCTTCCTTGCGGTGGGTTTATCCATGAATTGATAAAGTGGATATGAGTGACTTTTCGTTCTGGTTAATAATGAACGTTTTTATCAAAGAAGTGGGTGGCGTTGTCATACGCAAGGGGGGGGTGGTCGCGATTATGGTTGTAACCCCCATTGCGATGAAATTGTGTATAGAATATATGTAAATACAATAGAGTTATAGCTCTGTAACCCCTCCCCCCCCCATTGTAAACCTGTAACCCTCCCCTTATGAACTTTCTGGGTATTCCTATGGTGGGTGGATGGTGTGCAAAATGGTGGTCATACAAGCATAAGCAGAAAGTTCATAGGGAGGGTTTATAGGTTTAATGGGAGGGGTTATACAGAGCTACAACTCATATATTCCTATGTTAAATATACAAAATTTCATTGCAATGGGGGGTTACAACCCCCAAAACCACCCCGTGGCAACTCTTATGCGGACAAGGGCATTCTATATCTGCAAAATGTCTTTTGTTCGTTATTCCCCAATTTGCTATTTGCATTGTATTACAACCCTCTTTCCTTTTCCTGCTGAGAAAATTTCTTCCTGTTAGCGATTTTCCGCTTTATACAGGTTTTTCTCTTTAATGAGACTAAATAGTGCTTTCTGTTTCCGCATTAGACAGTTTCCATTTTAGTTAACGTTAACTACCATTGACTTTTGAAGGGACCATAAAAAAATTCCATTTTAAGCAAGTATCCACCTTATGCAGTTTTCACTGTATATATAATCGATGATATTAACGATTACTAAGAATAAAATTATACACAAAACTTTATAATTTTAAACAAGTTACATATATTACGCTAAATGTTGAAAGTGTAAATGCGTATTTATAACACAATATTTACAAATATATTTATAAGCAAAATACATAGTGGTGTAAATATAATTAATACAATCTAACAGTGTCTAATTGTTTAACTTTTATTTTTAGCATCCAGTGGATGAAAACTAGAAAACATACCAATTATGCCAAAAATGCATGATACAGGACACGTTGTTGTGTATATACTTTATTCTTAGAAAGATTATTCTTCGGCTACTATTAAAATTTTAAAAGATGAAGTAAAAGTGGTCTGCTTTACAAACCTTCCCTTATAACATTCATCAATGAATTTGCTTTACCGTATGATGAATAAGCATAATAGTAAATATTTTAAAGGTCAGCCATTGATCTTGTAAAAAATAAAACTTGTTCTTTTTGTAAACTGAACATCTCTATTCATTTTACATGTTAAGACATTACAAAAGTTACATTCAACTGAGTGGCCTGAATACTCTCATATAAAGGTAACGACCAATGAGTAGCTTAGATACTTCTGAAATTTCATGACTTGAAATTTGATATTCAATACTTGAAACAGGAGTAGAACCTCTGGAAAGTATTTTGAAATAGCGACAAGGTAACAAACTCAATACTTTTAAAAATTCAAATTTTTCCTACGAACATGCTGAACGATTTTAGCAAAATTGACATGAAGATATGTGGCATACCATGACCCAAAACTTTACAAATCGTTATCTTTAAAAGAAATAACATTAATAGATTTCACTATAGGGTAATTCAGAACAGATATTGATGCAATCATCTTTTTAACTGTTAGTTGTGGAAAAAATTCACAGGAAAAAGTTTTTAAATTACGTAAGGATGTGGAGTATTATTTTATAGGGAATAATATATGTATAAAAATATGGAATTATATGGATAAATTTTTTATACAGGCCCTCTTCCAAAAAAATTTTTAATTAGAAAAATATTGCCCTATATCTAATTATCAAAAAATATTTCAGGTTTCTATGTAGAATTTTTTTTTCTAACCTTGATGACTTCTGCACTTCACGGTTCATTTTTGTACTTAAATACTGAAAAAATCCAACATAAAACCGTTCTGCATAAAATACATGTCATAACAAATCGTTGGCTTTAGACTGTTTTGATAAACGCAATTCTGTCATAATTAAAACTTTATTGGCCTCACTGCATATTATGCCTTTGATTTTCTCGCCAATCGCACCAACTACTTCCTTCTTGGATTACATCATCATGACTTGCCATTTTGCATGTATTTCCGGTCGCCATGATGATGTAAAACCGTTTGCAAACAGATCTACTTTTATATTTTTGGACTTTTTTTTTATATTTCTTATATTTTTTAAAAAACTTACCTACATATACATAAGTAAAATATATTCTCCACCTCCCCACTTTTCTAATTCCTCCTAAAACCTATCCCTCATTCCTCCCTCTTCTCCAACTCCTCCTAAAACCTATCCCTCATTCCTCTCCCCCCTCCAACTCCTCCTAAAACCTATCCTTAATTCACCGGTCTACCTTTTTTCTTCTTCCTTTTAACAAACATGCTTCCTCTGTATAAAACTGAAATGAAAACTTTTTTTTAAGGTACTTACCTTCATGTTGTTATCGGGGGTATGTGGAGGGAAAATTGTTTTTTACAGCTGCCATTTCCTTTCACTGCAGCATACAACAGATGCCCAAAAATCTATACTGCTCCAAGACAAAATGGCGACAGGAACGCGACGTCAAGACAAAATGGCGACAGGAACGCGACGTCTAGACGATTCTTAGCGAACATGTGCATACTCTGCATACATGATAAGAGCAGAGCTACGTCACAAAAAAATTTTCCCTTCGATTTTAAAGTACAGCGTTAGTTTTGGCGATGAGGCATCTCTTTGGCAAAAAAAGGACGTAATATACAGTTTCCCCATTTTATTAATATCATTTTTTGGGCAGCATGGAATTGTCAGATGTCAAAGTCTTCATCCATTGCTGCCCAAGCAAAATTGTTATAATATTATTAAGTAATAGACTATATATGTTTCATGTATAAATTTTGCCCAAAATAAAGGAATTTGTTATTATTTATAGCTGTTTAAAAAGCATGTGCTACTATAATATTGTCGGTAAAAATGCAGATTACATCTACCACATTGGCGATCTTTTCCAATTTCACAAAATGGACGCCATAATAGAATGTTGGTTTTGAGAGATTGGTGAAACTTCAGAATTATCTTGGTCGCCAAGCTCCTTTTGTCGACAAAACTTATGCTATACACTTAAAACGAGTCCGAGAATTCTAAGCACCGCGCCTGCGCATGAATCACAGAGTATGCAAAGCCTGGCTTATAACTCAGAAAGTTGCCAGAATGAACGCTAGGCATCGACCATTGTTTCATATGCAACGGCATTTTTTGAGAATCAGTATTTTTCCTGAATCAGTGAAAACCTAGTGGGGGAGGGAGGATGTCCCCGTCACCAAAAAAACATCAGTAGAGCATGGAGCTGCACTCTTCTGAAATTCGAAAGCTTGCAATAGTAGAAAAAACTCGCCTCTGAACATGCAGCGGTCGTAATGCCGATGAAAGGGAAGCAGAACATATTTATCCAACAGAATGAATCCCCAACGGTTATATTCCGAATTTAGCAAATTTCATGCCACAACATCGTTGAGTTTTTTCAAAACATTTAAAAAAATACGTGACTCGCAAAACATCAATCCATGATGATGATGTCATCCCAAAGCAATCACCTGAGAAGGAAGTTAGTACGCCTTTGGCGACAAGGATAATTCTGGAGTTTAGCCGAGAGATTTCTGAGATGCAGTACATTTTATAAATCAGTACCAGCCTAGTCGGGGGGAATACTCTTCTACCCCTTGCTTAAGTAAATTCGTAACTGCTGGCACTCCCATGCCACCTTTAACAGCAGAAAAGGAAAGCTTCAAAAAAGAACCAAAGCCAAGGTTTCCATAAACACTGACCATCAGGAAACCACATTTGGAACGATATCACTCGGAGGACACAGTGTGCAGTAAGGCCATATTGTGTTTATTAGTTTTTGCCCAAGTGTTTTATGTAAATTTATCATTTCAAAGTATTCTTTGCAATCCCGAATTTTACGTCAATTTCCATTTTCTTCAACTTTGATTAATCCACATTTAGAATTTCTATCTTCAATGACTAATGTGCTTTGAAAATAATTTTTACACTTAAGCATTGAAGGAATCCAGCATCAAGTATATGCTATAATGATCCAGCTTTCAAATGTTTCATAGTGCGAATTCAGGAAGGATGGAAATAGAACAAAAAAATCATTCTACCCTGCTCACCACACTCCGAGGCTATCAGAACAAAACAGGTAGACAAGGACTGAATATGTAAGCCAATTGATTGTTATTATTTCATTTTATTTATTTATTTTTTCATTATTATATCATTTGGTACTTTTCTGTTATCGGGACGCCACCTGTCATTCTGAGCCAAATCACACTGCCAATTGCGATATTGTGCCAAATGTTGGCACCGACAATGTCTACGCAATCACGTTATTTTGTAAAAGTGTGAAGAATGCTTATTTCAAGATTTTACCTAGCTCTCAAGTGCACCATGCACCACTGAGTGCACCATGACGTCATAGACCGGTTATTCAACTTCGGACAACATTATACGAATTGCAACATAACTGGAATGTGATCTGAACAGGCAAAAAAAATGAAGCGACGAGCTGGAAGTGGGATCTGGGGTGTCTCCCCCGAGTTCGGTCTCGTGATTCAGGTATGTACTGTTTTTTTTATATTTATACTAATTGCATGAAAAATACTTTCGGTATAAATCCAGCGAGCTAGTTATATTACTACATTAATACTTAACTAGCTCCCTCCTTCAGGCTCCTTTGGCAAAGCCACGCCCACTTCTGCTCTGACGTCTTGCGAGTTTAGTGGGCATACTCCAGGACGTCACGAAATTCCATGCACCCTCTTTGGGAGACTTTCAAGTATTACGTAAGCACCTTTGGGGTGGGGAGTTGCTGTTGTACTTATTTTCCTATGTTAGCCAACGTTAATTTTTGCTTACCAGGGTGGGGAGTGGGTATAAGATGGCTAAAATACTGCTTACGTAATACTTAAACGCTCTCTTTCCTGTGAATAATAACACTACCCCATGTGCCACAAATAATATCCAATCATATTAGTCAAAATAAGTTGAAATATTATCCAACTTCTTAAAAATAGGATCCTTAGTTAGAAAACAAGTTAGAGTACCCAATATCTGTGAAAAATTTGAGCCCATTACCAACATTCTAGCAGCAAAATTTAAGTTAAAATTCTACGCGTAGTCTGTTGCCACGCAATATTCAATTCGTAAATCATATTCAATATTTTGTAAAATCAAAGAAAATATTTGACATTTAAAATTGTTGTTAGTCCTGTTATATACAGAGGGCGTTTACACATTTTTAGAACGATTTCAATAGAGGATTAAAAAATGAAAATATTTTGTGCAAAATGGATCTGGCAACATGTTATTATTTCAAATTAAGATTATCGTCTGCTACTTTCAAATTCGTTTTTCATTGATAATTGCGCCTGTAAACAAGCTGTGGATCGAAGGAAACGTTTTTGCACTTCCCGAGGAGAAATATTCTTATTTCATTATTAAAAAACGTTGTGAAACGCATGGTATAAAGATTTTTAAGTGCAAAATAAGCAGTGTTATTAATCGAAAAGGGAATGGCCGTCAATAAGAACTTCTGCATAAAAAGAGGATTCCAAATGAATACACGAACAAGGTACATACTTATATAAATCGAACACTACGCAGATTAAATCAAACAACAATATCAATCAACGTTTATTGGCGTAGTGATATCAGCGCGAATGTTATGACGTGGCTAGATGGTGAAACATGCGAAAGAAAGAAAATGTTTCTGCATTCGGTTGGACCTGAACCCAAAAGTACCAAAATACCAGTGCCAATATCACAGCGTAATTAGATGGTGAAACGTTCGAAAGAAAATAAATACAGTAGAGTCTCCATATAACGAACTTCCATTTAACGAATTTTTCTATTTAACGAAATTTTCGACAGAACCTTGACTTTGAATGGCATTAACATGTAAATTTGTCTCCATATTACGAAAAACAATTTCTATATAACGAAGTTCTTTTTATAAAGAATTTGATTTTTTTTTTAATTTACCTTTTACAATTTTTCAGCGGGATGGTTAGGTAGAATAGATAGTTGAGGATTTTAAGCAAAAAGACAGAGGTGAGGTAGCCTTCTTTATTGTGGATATACGGCCAGTTGTGATAAATAATTCTATTGTTCTAAACCGGGAACTTCGAAGCAGCGGGGGTGTATCACTCTGCAGGTGTGGCTAAGCCACGAAATTTGCTTCTCGCACATACGTGTTGCATTGTTGAAGAAAATGTTATAGATGACGTGTTCCGATATTTACAAAAGTGTGAGAATTTCTATGAACGAAATGTTTTTTATAAGAAACCTGTACAAAATAAAATTAGTGATTATTTCTCTTTATCAAATATGTTGTATGAGGATCATACAGATATAAAGTAATCCTCAGTCTTTACTTTTGTTATTAATTTGTGCGTACTTGTATACGAAAAATATATAAATTCGTTGAAAAAGAAGAGTCTACTGAATTTAGTCTTTACTGTCCAAATTTAACTTTTTTCATTTTATCAAAATTAAGTTTCACCATTTATGTTAATTTCTATTTAACGAATTTTCCTTATAACGAAGTTTTTCAGAGGAACGATGGCACTTTGTTAAATAGAGACTCGACTGTATTTCTGCGTTCGGTATAACCTCAGTAGGGAGAGCCTCCGCCCGGCAAGTGGAAGGTCGTGGGTTCAGGTCCCACCGAAGGCAGAAATATTTATTTTCTTTCGAACGTTTCACCATCTAATCACGCCATACCATCGGCGTTGGTATCACTACGCCAATAAACGTTGATTGATATTGAAGGTACGTACTGTTGCAAATATTTCTAAAGTGAGATTACTGTTAACAAGAGAAAATCCCCCGATGCAGAAATCAGTTGCAAACTCTTTAAGAACTTCTGTAGCAACAGCAAATAAAATAATAAACCAAGATTTGCAACTTAAAAAAGCTAAAAAACATAATGTTCATCGGCTCTTGCTAAGGCACGTGGCTCAACGCAAGACATGTTGCAGAATCCTGTATGAAAATTACTTGCAGGAGATAAATGGAAATACGTTGTTACCCTTGATGAAGCATGGGTTTACATAAATGAGTGTAACAAAAAAAGGTCCATTTACTATCGTAAGCGTGGAGAAAAAAATTTCCAAACTTGGTGCCGAGAATGCAAAGAAAGCTTCAGCAAAGACTTTATGATTGTCGCAGGTTTCTCTTACAATGGGAAATTAAAAATAAAAAAGTGGAAAACAACGTTAAAATCAACTCATGATATTATCAGGAGAATTTTTTGCATCCAATATTTACAGAAGAAATTCTATTTCTTTATCACGACGATTTTCAGAGTATAAAACTGCAATGAGACAAAGCTCGCAGTCATACCTCGAAAACTACTACTGCATTCCTTGAAAAAATGAAAATTGATACAGGTATTGCACATATACCTTTGCAACATATTCCTGTAAAGTCCCCTGATGTTTCTCCTATAGACTATTGTGCCTTTGGTCTGCTGAAAAAAGCTCTTTCTAAGCAAGTTTTCACAAACCCACTACCATTGATAGACTTCGAAAAGTTGTGGAACAACAATGACAAGCAGTACCTCTGGAAACGTTGCAAAAAGCCCTTCTATCATGGAAAACATGATGCAGACTTATAGTTCAAAAACAAGGTTATCAGATGGAATATTTAAAAAAATAATCTTTACATTTTAAACATTAAGAAAATGGCTTCGAAATCATTCTAAAAATGTGCAAACACCCTCTACATAATGTGTGTCCCACTGAAATAAAGCTACCGTGATTGTGTGCCATGACTGGCAACGAAACAAACCAATAAGAACGCAGCAAATATATTAAGAAAGTCTATATACAAATACATATTTACAAGGAGTAACTCACTCCCTGCCCCACCTGGGCAGGAAAAAAAATGAACGTGTAAAAAAAAGAGGGGAAAAAGTGTCCCACCGAAATAAAGCCACTACTGTTAATAGCCGATATATCCGCCATGATTATATATAACTTAGAAAACACGATGTGGCATACCATTTACTAATCCCTGGAGGACAATGGCATCAATATTATCCCAGGCTTCAATGATGGCAGCCTTCAATTCTGCCACAGACTGAAACTGTCTGCCATTGGCATATACAACCCTATTGAGGATACCCCACACATTTTCTTGGGAAATAAGATCAAGGGAAAGGGCAGGCCACTCCATGACATGCACCCCATTATTCAAAAACCATTCCCAGGAGGATTTTGCAACGTGAATGGGGGCGTGGTCCTGCTGAAAAATCCAACTTGGGCCACTAATTCTCTCTGCAAATGGCAGTAAATGGGTTTCTAGCATTTCTTGGTAATCGGTAGCCTTTATGCGGCCTAAGGAAAAAGCCAGGTTAAGTTTGCTACCATAGCCAAAGCCTCCCCACATCATTAATGAGCCTGCGTCTTTTGGAGGAGATTTCCTCTTCTTTCCTCATATCATTCCAATAGAATGCAAGGCCGCCTGGGTCATCAAAATTAAGTTTTTTCTCATCTGAGAATATAACACGATGCCACTGGTCCTTCCAGGTTTGATGATATTTGGCCCAATCTACTATCCTTTGCTTGTGGATAGCTTTCAATATGGGCTGCTGTTTCCTTTTTTTATATCGCAAGTTGTTTGTATGTTTTACAATCCGTGACAGAGTTGATTTTGTCACAGGGATGTTATCCTCTTTGGCCAATTGTCTGAGGGAAATACCACCTTGTGAAAGAAGATGCACAACACCTTTTTCCTGCCTGGAAGTCATTTTTATGCCTGTACACCTCCTATTTTTATACCTGTACGCAATGCCCTGATGCACAAAATTGTCTATTACGGTTTTAGATCGTTTGATTTGCTTAGATATTTGTCCATGTGAAAGACCTTGTTCCTTAAAAGCTGTTAGCTGGCCTTTTTCGAACTCTGATAGCTGGGTTGCCTTTCCCCATTGCAATACTGCAGGACAAATAGAAAATACAACCTTCTGAAGTCTGCACAACGTCCGACTGGGATAGAACAGGTAAGTTATTTGATAACTTCCTGACGTCATAAACCTGTTTACCTGTAGCAGCTCGAATGTTGAGAGTTACCCAAAAC
>QLNU02014667.1:0-13795 GCA_006491805.2 Dysdera silvatica | reverse complement strand
GTGTCAGTTTAAGAGTTTTGTGGGCTCTACGCTGAAAAAATAGAATGGGCCCTTTAAGAATATGACCCTCCTGATATTCAATTAATAAATCACGTGGCTTTTTTTAACGGTTCGTTATCTTCAATATTCAGGTTTAGCAGTAATAAAAATTTCTCGGATATTTGTAACTAATAGAGATTAGAATAACGCTTAAATTTTGATAACTAACTTTAAATTTTAATAACTAACCCACGTGGTTCTGCTTTATGACTGTCAAGTCGCGTCGTTATATCCGATACGAATTTCCCTACGTAGACTACAAAATCGCCGTCGTTATAGCAGGTTTCGTCGTTATAACCGATATATTTAGTATGGAGTAGAATAGCAAATCAAACTTCTTGTAAAATTTCCATCATTATATGCGGATTGGTCGTTATTTCCGGCGTCGTTATAAACTATTTTCGCTGTATTGTATGTATTAGCATTCTTGCCTACAAACTAATAACAATTGCTTCAAACCTTGTGGCGCCGTCTATTGAGCTGTGTTTTAAATAACTAAACTTGAATACTTTTAAGTCAGAGTACATTTTTTTTTTAAATAAGTATTCTTATAAAACAATTTGCAATTTTGGAAATTATGCATAAAAAAAGTCATTTTAAAATATTATCGAAGACTATTTAAAATTTTCAATAGCTACCAGTGTAATAAAATATCAAATAACATGTACTATAAAAGGAAACCAACACTAATCACTTGGCAAGTGGTGCATGTCGTGGATATATACATGCATATATGCACGCCATGCCATCACTTATGCAATAATATAAGTAGAACCTGCTTAAACTGACCACCTTTAGGACTAGGCTGCAATGGTCACTGTACAAGACAGATTTTGGTATATGCATTATTAAAACGATGATTGTGGTTTGTTTCCTGAAATGGACACCATACTGTGTCTCGACCTCGAACTGGGAAAGTGAGAAATAAATTTATGAGAAGCTACATATAGCTGAAATACATATTATAGCTGCGGTGTATTTACATGCAAGATGTTGTGGACAGGGCCGTTCATATACAAATTTTGCTGAATCGGGCCCCGCGCTTGGAAAGGAGATTTTTTAATTTGCAAATTAAGACTATTTTTGCGACAGACATAAACAGAATACAATAAACATGTTATCTGTAATAATTTCTTAATTATTTCTTTAACAGTTTTTGATAATTTTTTCAAACATTTTTAATAATTTTTACAAACTTTTTTTATAACTTTTTCAACATTCTGTAATGATTTTTTGACATTTTTTAAAAATAATCTTAAATAATAATTTATAATAAATGTATTATAAACTTATTCTGATTTCTCCGAGCACTATGCTTTAAAGTCGATAGTTGCACAAAGAAAGAAAGAAATTGCACAGGGAAAGAGAGAGTAATCTTTTTAACAATAAATACCCAAGGGGTGGGGGGGCACTGTCAAACTAGTATTGACTAGCCAGCCTCCATAGAGAGGGAGGTGACATACTGAAAACGGCAGCCATGTAATTAAAATTGTGAAGAGATTCTTAAAAAAAATTTCAATAAGTTAAATTTACTCAGTTTCTTTTTTTCCCGATTTTAATTCATTGTCAATTTCGCTAGTTCCCCCATTTGGGTGTTTCCATGTCCATTTTCTTTGCGGTTTCTTCTTAAAAAATGAATTCATGATGCTAAGGTTTTCAGCTTCTGCAAATTCGATGAGTTGATCGCCACGTTCATTCCTTTCCCCATATCCGTATTTACCAACCGATGTCTCTCCTTGTTCCTGTTGTCCAATTCTTGCATTGAAATCCCCCATGATGAGCTTGATATGTTGTTTCCCTTTGGTGTGTAACTCTTTGATTTCTTCATAAAATTCTTCAACCTCCTCGTCGGTATGGCTTGATGTTGGTGCATATACCTGTACTATCTGAAGTTGGTATCGCTGGGTTAGTTGAACAACGAGCCTCGCTGCTCGATCTGATGTACTTTCAACTTCCAGAAGACAGTCTTTAATTCTTTTGTTGATTAAGAAGCCAACACCACTTGTTCTTCCAGTTTCCGTTCCTCTATAATAAAACAAATGTCCACTTTTAAGTTCCACCAACTCTTCACCTTTTCTTCTAACTTCACTGAGTCCTACAATGTCCCATTTGATCTTGTCTAGTTCCTCTTCCAATTCCTGAAGTTTTGCTTCAGAAGCAAGGGATCGTCCATTAAACGTAGCCAAGGTCAATAACAAACGGCAGCCTGGGCCATTCCAGTGATTCTTAGCACCCCCTGCTTTCATGCCACACTGACCGCTGCCTTGATCAGGAGCACTCCAGCACCTGGAGACTAGGGGCCATGGTTTCTGGTGTGTCAACATAATGGAGGAATTAGCCATAATTTCACCACGCTGGCTAGACGGGTTGGTGAATTAGCCCTCCCCTTCCGCCTTTCTATCCGTGCAGCAAATATTAATTTGCCACATAAATAGAAAGCTCAGCCTGCACCACTTGAAGGCGGGGTAGGACACTAGGTTACTGGCCTGGCCGGTTCCACACATCGTCACATACGTTCAGCGTGTGGGTCTCCTTCCAGTTAGATACCAGCAACCCTTTTGCAGGCCATATATATATATATATATATATATATATATATATATATATATATATATATATATATATATACACACACACACACACACACACACACACACACACACACACACACACACACACACATATATATATATATATAAAATTTCCATCAGTGCAGCAAATATTAATTTGTCTCTTGGATAGAAAGCCCAGCCTGCACCACTTGAAGGCGGGGTAGGACACTAGATTACTGGTCCGGCCGGTTCCACACATCAACTCATACTTTCAGCGTGTGGATTTCCTTCCAGTTAGACGCCAGCAGCCCTTTTGCAGGCCGTTTAATCACATATATGTGTGTGTGTGGGTCTCCTTCCAGTTAGATACCAGCAACCCTTTTGCAGTCCGTTTAATCATATATATATATAGACTTTTCGACTCTGTTCCGCACTCGTGGCTCCTTGAAATACTCAGCATATACAAAGTGCATCCCTCAATCATCCGATTCCTACAGAGCAGCATGAAACAATGGAGAACCCGGTTACAGCTAAACACGCCAGACAGTAAAATAGAAACGGCCGAGATCCCCATCCGCCGCGGAATCTTTCAAGGAGACGCACTAAGCCCCCAGTGGTTCTGCTTGGCGTTAAACCCCTTGTCAAGGATGCTGAACACAAGTAAATACGGATACATGCTGAAGAAAGACAAGAGAAACCTACATAAAGTCTCCCACCTCATGTACGTAGATGACATCAAGCTATACGCGCCAACAATCACCCAACTCCGACAACTCATCAGTATAACAGAGACATTCTCCAAGGACATAGGAATGGAATTCGGCCTCGATAAGTGCAAAATACAGAAGAATAGCAAAGAAGATTTACCAGGCATCGAACTCGAAGACGGGAGACTACTGAAGACCTTGGACGAGGGCGAAACCTACAAATACCTAGGGATAATGCAAAAACGGCAGCAGGAGCACAAGAAAGTCAAGGTCCAGCTCACGCAAGCATTCCAAGAAAGACTTAGAAGCATTGTGAAGACGAAACTGAGCGGGAAGAACACCACGCAAGCAATTAACGCATATGCGGTACCAGTGCTCACCTACTCCTTCGGGATCATCAAATGGTCCAACACTGAACTAGAACAACTCCAGCGGAAAATGAGAACCATCCAGAGAAGAGCCGGACAACTACACCCTGCAACGGCAATTGAACGGCAAACACTACCCCGGGAAGAAGGAGGACGCGGACAAGCGGACCTCAAAGACTTACATGACAAGCAGATCCAGAGCATGAGGCAATACTTCCAGTTGAAGAGTCCCCGATCGCCACTCATCCAAGCCATAATACAAGCAGATGCAAATTACACGCCACTAAACCTGTGTAGTACCGAAGAGCGTGTCCTGGAAACAGCCAATGAACAGAAACTAAGAACTTGGGCCGGAAAACCATTACATGGCAGGCACTACAATGACCTACAGCAACCACACGTTGACAAGAAGGCATCAAATGCTTGGCTGGCCAAAGGCACTCTCCAGATGAGAAGAATGAACTTACCTGACTGAACAGAGGACATTCCAGATTATTGAAACTCGTGCAAGGCTTTAATTTTTATATTAAAACAATTTAATTTTTGGCACATCAGAAAAAGTTCTTGGAAAAAAATTTCAGGGGGGACCGGTTCCTAAGATCATAGGCGTAAGTTGGGGGTGGCAAGAGGAACACGTGCCTCCCAGTTTTGGGGCTTTTTTTTTCTTTTTTTGCTTACAATCAGTATGATCCCTGCCATTTCGCGATAATACTTGACCTTTTCACGATTCTTTAAAAGAAAAAATGTGACTCTTCTTATTCTACGATAATATACGCTTCCATTCCATCCCTCTTCTATACTGTTTACAACTGAAAAGCTCAGAGCCATGCAAACGTAATTTTTCATAACAATGCACAAACCAGTAAAAAGTTGATGCTTGGATAACACAGAAATAATTAACTTGGGAAATACGCAAATTATAACCGAGAAAACACGAGGCAATTAGTCATCACAACGTTGTCCAGAATAATCCTCTGAAGGAAAATGAGAAATACAATCGACATCTCAAGTCATTGTGTTGAAGTAAAATGGCGAGTTGTAACTGACCCTAGGGCGGATCCAGGTTGTTATTACGGGGAGGGGGGGGCTTCTGGGACACTCATCGGGAAAAGTTTTAGTTTTGGACTATTAAATAGTTTAGGTAAATGTTGTTATATTACTAGCCTTCCTTTATACCAGGATTTTCCAACATACGGCCCGCGTGCCACAATCCGGCCTGCTAACAATGTTAATCCAGACCACCTGCAACTGTTTGAAATAAAAATTAATTCCCGAACAGAAGTTTAGATTTATTTTCAGAAATAAGGAAAAATTTTGGGGACAGCAGAGGTGACCCTTTTCTATATCGCAAGAGCACAAACAAATAACTGGAAAAAACTCTAAAGGGAGGCTGTTAAGTGTAAGTGAGTTTTTTCATTTTTAAGAAATCGCTGGCATGCTAGATAATTTACGACAATGAATTAAAGCTGGGCTTTTCTTTAATTAAACTATATGGTTTAGAGCAGATTGTAGTCAAGTATGACAGAAGGATAACTTAGCAAAGGAGATATATACAATAACCAAAAACGATAATTTACAATGTAATTAATAGAACAAGTTTAAATTTAAACTACAAAAACATCGTAATTATTTTACTATTTTTATAATAAGCGACTTTTTAAAAAACTTGAAGTTTATAGTGCAAAGTCGACTCATCTTGGTTTCTTTGAAAACTTGTCAATCACATTACTTTATCAATATGAATGTCTCTGTGGGTGTGCATTAAAAGTTTTTTCTGTCATCCGCGTTCGAAGCCAAGTTTGACGGCGCTTCAAGGATAAAAAAAACTACGTTCTGCTGAAGCAGCACTTACTGAAAACGTAGTTTGAAAGGCAAGTAGCTTGTAGATTCATGGAAAAACGTCTTGATCGCATTTCTCCAAGACTTAGAGACTTTGGACGCCTGTGTAAGACTTTTATTTATTACAGTCGTAACAAACAATACATAAAATATTCCCATCTTCTTTATTTTTTCCTGTTTAACCCTAACGGGGAGGGATATCGCCCACTCTGCTCCTCGCTGAATCCGCCAATAAACTGCCCATTGGCGATTTATAAGGTTCTGGCAGTCTTAAAACCAACTATTTTTTTCAAGATGGCGAAAGGAGCTTACCACCTGAGTGTGTTCCAAATTTATGTAAGAAGGATGGTGCAAGCATAGGCGTAATTTTTTTTTGTGGGGGCACATTCCCTCCAGTTTTTTAGAGCGTAGGGCAAAATTATATTTTGCCCCTGCCCCCAGTCTTGGGGCTTTTTATGCTCAGGTTTTGACCCTCCAAGTTTAAATTCCCAAGTTACGACTATGCCTAAGATCACCCGTCTAGATACGCGCATTATTTCACATGTATTGTTCCACGTTTTTTAAATTCTGTCGAAGTGTACAGTGGAACTTGGTAAAGTGACCACCTTGGTAAATTGGGCACCTGAATAAAGTGACCATTTTTCATAGAGAATTTGTAGAGGACTTAGTCATGCTTATACCAAAGCCTGACCACCTGTCCATAGTGACCATTGCAATCCAGTCCCAAACAGGGGCCGACTATGATTATTAGGGGCCCTGGCCCAACTTGCATTGGGTGGCCCTCCTGATACACGTATAAAGATTATATTTTATTCCCCTATTCCTATTTAAATATATAGGTAAGAATGTGGGTTTCTTTTTAATCCCACTTAAATGTCAACGTCGGATGTCAAAGAGCGCACTTGCAAAGCTGCAGTTGGGAAAGTTTTGGTAAAAATAGCAAATAGTGTGTGACACTGACGCACCAATTTCGTGTTCTTGGAAATACTGAGACTCACGCCTTGATAATCGTGATCATTAGAAAAAAAAGTAAAATGCTACAGTTTTATCAAGATGTAAACAGATAAAGGATAAAATTGGTTGCAAAAAAATATACAATAAAAATAAAGAATAACACATCCTAGAAACATACAATCTCCAAAATTTTAAAGCAATTTATGATGAAAAGTAGCCAAATCATAATGTAATTAAGTAGTGAAATTGCAAGACCGGCAATAAAGAAAAAAATAGTTAAGTTTAGTTATTCTCAAAACTGCAGTTGTATTTATAATTGCTGTAATTGTGGATATTAGCTATGATTTCGCTAGATTCGTTTTGGATCGTAAATCCGAAGAAGGAAGAAAAAAATGATGTTTTTGCATTAATTTACTATTTTATTATATTAAATAAAATTGTCAAATCAAATGTTTTCGGGGCCCCCCTTTTTCTGGGGTCCGGGCGCGGGCCCCGCCAGCCCTTGCCATAATCTGGCCCTGATCCTAAAGGTGGTCACTTTCAGCAGGTTCTACTGTATATAGTATTAAGAATTAACCACTCCATATATTCATATGCATATATACAAAATTTCATCGCAATTGGGGGGTTCACATCCCCATCAATCCCCCCCTTGCGTACCCAAGTGGGGCCCATAAAAACCTTAATCCGGCACTGATTCGCTCCCTCCGAAAATCCAAGGTTTGCGCGCTTTGAAAGGACCCAGTCCGCCCCTGGACCCCCATTTCTAAGAAAAAAAAAGGAGGGAGTGGGACTGCGGATGAAACAACACCTCAAGTTTTTATCTTTCACTATAACACAGGCCCAAACAATAGGAAAATCTTGAAAATCCTTTAACTGTGAGGTAGGTGGAGAAATTTGCATAAAGGCAAATTTTTTTCTGCATGCTTGTCAGAGCCGTACTTGGAGGGTGTGAGCTGGGCGGCCGCTAAAATTTGGGTCCGTCAAAAAAGTGTTGTGCAAATACCAAATCAGTTTTTAGCGGCCCCATATACTTTCAACAGGGTACAGTAGAAGCTTTTTAATCCGCCATTCTTTGGTTCGGCACATTTTATAATCCGGTACAGATGGAGCTGTTGTTAGGTTTTTTCCGGGTGGATTCGCACGTTTGTTGACTTTGACCGTCAGTCAGGTCGGATGAGGAAGAAGGAAACATGGCAGATGAAACTAAAGTCTCGAGGAAACAGGCTTCTGATGAAATACCTTTATAAAATTTGCTGAATCCAACGAAAGTCATAGCTCTGCAGAAGTCATAAATTTGTGTATAATCCGTAACTATTTTTTGAAGAAATATCCGAATCACGGAGGCAACGTGATATCAGAGACTTCTTTGAACAGTAATGCTCATGTGTATTTTTTCTTGCTATAGAGCAGTTTATTGCAACTTGTTTTAAATATCACTGCACTGTATTAATTTTTCTTTGGTATTCCCGTTAAAACCATATTGACGTTCGATAATCCGGTAAAATCGCTAATCCGGCACACAATGGCCGAAACTGACTTTCATTTTGTGGGGATCACGGACAGAATTTGCCATGGTCTTGGAATAACACCCTTCATTTATCATGAAAGCTGGAATTTTTTGCAGTGAAAAATATGTTTTGTGGGGGAGGTCATGACTCCTGTGTCCGCCCTTGCCGGCACGACTGTGGCCCCGAACATTCCGGAATCTCTGTTTGCAATGGTACCAGGCCAGAGCAATGTGGAATACCACAGATTGGCAATGTGTGGTGTTTAGCGATGAGTACCGCTTTGTTCTGGGGACGACTGATGATTGTTGTGTCTGGGTTTGGAGGAACCCTGGATAATGGCACAATCCGAATTTCGGTATCAAGTAACACACCCGCCCTACTACAGGCATCATGGTCTGGGCAACCATAGCCTACGTCATCTGATGCACTCTAGTATGGATATCTGGAATATTGACTAGCCAGCATTAAGTCGATGAGATTCTACAGACCCATGTGCTCTCATTCATGGCTGAGAATAAAGGTGCAATATTTCAGTAGGATAATGCTTGTGCACACACGGTTTGGGTCACCCAGGCCTGCCTATGTCAGGTCAAGACATTTCCATGGCCTACCCGCTCAACAGATCTTTCCCCTATCCATCATATCTGGGAACAGTTGAAACGCTAGCTACTTTGTTACCGTAATCACTGAGATTTGGAATGTAATGTCCAACATGTGTGGACCTGTCTAATACAGGACAACATTAGGTACCTATTTTACACCAGGCCGGACCCTATTGCTGCTTGGATTGCAGCACAAGGTTGTGTGACCAGCTATTGAGGATGACCAGACTATATATCACAACTCACTCCATAATTGTTCTGCTGCTCTGTTTTTGTGATCATGTACATCATTCATTTATATCCTTCCATCAATAAAACTTCATGTCAATCCTATTCTTCATTCTTAGTGTACAATTTTCATTGTCCTTGAGTGTATATACAGGGTGATTAAAACGAACATAACAAACGTGTGTAACGTTTATATTCAGGGTGATTATAATTAAAGTTCAACTTTCAAAAAGCTGTAAAAAGAGAACCACTGCCCAGAATGACCTGAAGTTTGAACTGAATATACTCAAAGAAGGGGGAAATGATATGGCTTAAGGAAAAAAAGTTCAAAATTTTAGCAATAGATGGCGCTTTAAACATCAGAACGTAAATGGGTTCGGCTAAGAGTGACATTTGAATCACAATACGATGGCTATGGTGTGAGTTGCACGTTAAACCAACTGTACTATTCAATATGCATGACTATCATTTTTTTACTGAAAAAAAGACATCCAATTCATTCAACAAGTATGGCACTGTTAGTGGAAAGCCCATCCACCGCGACAAGGTCTTACCACATCGGATGGTAAAAAAACAGTTTTTAATTGTCCTGAAGCCAAAAACCGTATAAAAAGCAACAAAGAAATCGGTTTTTAATTATCGTCAGACTAGCACAAGATATGTTCAATATGCTGTCCACCGTTTTCTACCACAAGTTGAAACCGATAAACAGCATGTTCCACAACAGATCGGACTGTCTCGGGGGTCAAGTTGTGAATGTATTGTGCAATGCAATGCGTGCCTTCAATTCAGCTAAATTTGCAATCGGACCACTGAACTTATCACTTTTTAAATAACCCCACATCCAGAAGTCACAAGGATTAAGATCGGGTGATCCTGACGGCCATGCTGTTGAAAAATGACGGCTGGTAATTCTATCATTTCCGAAATGCCTCTTCAGCAGCTGCTTCACTGGCTTTGCAATGTGCAGAGGAATGCCATCGTGCATAGAAATGCTACCTGCACATGCATGCTGTTGAAGTGTTGGAATGATGTAGTTGCGCAAAAGACTCTCATAGCGTTTACCATTGATGGTACAGGTAACAGGACCAGCATGACCATTCATTGTCCAATTCCATGCGAGCAAGAAATTCTAAAGCAAAAGTGTGTCTTACGGGCAGGTCAGCAGGAAGCAACTACTGAACATGGGTAATTTTGTACAAATAGCAATACAGGATGTTTCGTGCAATTTTATGCACCGTGCTCACAGGTATGTCCAAAGTTCGGGAAATTCCCCGTGCACTGCACGTTCGCACACCGCTGCTCGTCTTTTCCTGGAATGCTGTGAGCACATCTTCTACTGACATCGAAGCAATTGGTTTCCTCTCTCTGCCAGATTTCACTTCAAAAGAACCTGTCTCTTCGAATTTCTTAATCATTTTGTCCAGACCCTTGGCAGACATCGGACCACAACCTTTTTTCATACTCTTTACTGTCCGGAACTTCTTCAGAGCTACTGGCGCACAGTCACCGTCCTTGTAAAAGAGTTTCACAAGCAGAGCGCGATGCTTCATTGAGAGTCATTGCGAGCTTCTCAGACGCTATATGAGGAAAACGCCATGTATCCTGCGTTTTTATTACAAATGCAATGTGTCATGCGCATGACACATCTTTTATTTTGCATATTACGATGCTTAAAGTGCCATCTATTGCTAAAATTTGGATTTTTTTTTCCTTATGCCATACTATTTCCCCCTTCTTCGAATATATCCAGTTCAAAATTCAGGTCATTCTGAGCAGTGGGTTTTTTTTTACAGCTTTTTGAAAGTTGAACTTTAATTATAATCACCTGTACATATGAATACCTGTATATGGAGATGTAGCTCTGTAACCCCCTCCATTGTAAGCCTATAACCCCAATTATGAACTTTTTGAATGCACCTATGCACAGATGTTAAGTGTACTTCTGAATGGTAATATTTTCATAGCATGCAGTCAGATGGTTGGGAAGATGTTCTTATCGACATATTTAATATAGCATTCAGTGTCCTACTTTGAATGTTTACTTTTAAATCATCATTGCACTGCAAATTAAAAAAACTACCCCTAATGCCTATATATTCTAGAAAACACAATTGAGGAAAGACCGTGTATTTCTTTAGTTATCTAGTGTTTTAAGATATTTATTATGAAATGTGAAAATGTGAATGGAATAAAATACATAGATTTAAGACTTAGAGGGAGCAAGGGATTTTTTTTCTTTTGTGAAATAATTTGTATTTTTTTTCCATGAGCTGGCAGGTTGAAAACCCTGGTTTAAGTAATACTGCAGTGTCACAGCTTGTAGCTGTTTGGTCTTCTGGCAAAATGGTTTTATCATATCCATTGACCAGATGAAATTTTAAGGTCATACTAATAAGAATCACCTTGAGGTGATGTTACACCTTACAACTCAGAGACTATAATACTGAAGAATATGTGTACACTGAGTATATTCAGAAGGGATTGATTGTGGGTATAAGCCCCATTGCAATGTAATTTTGGATATGTACATATAAATATATGGAGTTCTATCTCTGTAAACCCCCTTTCCCGGTATAAACTTAGTGCATAAGCTATGAGTGTGGTCTGAAAAGTTTTTAGTCTGACACATATATATATATATAAAAGATATTCAAAATTAAAAGAATTTTTATTCAATATATTCCTAATATTGCACACTCTTGACATTTTTTTCTAATGAGACTATGCCTTTGTAAAGAACAAGTTTGGTCCTTAAAAGGTCTCTCACAGCGAAGATGACATCATTAATGGAGTAAAATTCTTCCTTTTAAACTTTTTTAAATTTGGAAATAAAAAACAGCCTGAAGAAGCCAAATCTTGTGAATAAGTTGGGTGTTCCAAAATTTGGAACCATATCTCATAAATTTTTGCCGAAGTCTGATAGGCAGTGTACGCTGACCCATTGTCTTGGAGAAAGTGTACATCCTTTGTCAACTTTCCACACCGTTTTTCTTTTAAAATCTCCTTGAGCTTGGTCAATAATGATGAATAATAGTCATAAGTAATAATTTTTCTATTTTCTAGATAGTCCATCATCACGATTTCTTCACTATATGTTTCTATCCCAAAAGACAGTGGCCGAGATCTTTCCCACTGACTTTTGTCGCCTGAACTTTTTGGGTCGTGGGAATCCAGAATGCCTCCACTCTATGGACTGCTTTGACTCAGGATCATAGAAATATAGCCATGTTTCATTTCATCTACAGTCAGGATTTAGTTAATGAAATTTTTTCTATTTTTCTGAAGGAACAGAATTACCTTTGATGTCTTTAATCTTCTTTGTTTCTGATCAACATTCAATCATTTGGGGATCTATTTGGCAGCAAGCTTTTTCATGTCTGAATCCTTGTGAACTATCTTTCCAACACATTCCAGAGATATATTTAAGGTCTCAGAAATATTTCTCATAGTAATTGTCCTGTTTTCAAGAATAATCTCATGCACTCTTTGAATGATTTCTGAGGTTGTGGTTGAAATTGATCGTCCTGATCATGGGTAATCTTTAAATTTTTATTTGTTCCTCTTTTGAAAGAAGTTATGCAATTTTTCATTATTGCATGTGAAGGGTAAGAGTTCTTAATTGTTTGCTTTATGTGAGAGTTAAGCCCTTTAAATAAAGATATTTTATGACAGCTCAGTACTCTTTCAAAATTTTCAAATTTGGTCGACATCCTTTTAAAAAATCACAAAAAAATATTAATAATAAATATTAAATTTTAGCTACATTTATACTGAAAAAGGGTTGAATTTTCAGAATATAATGATAAAGTTGCTCTAGTAAGTTTGTAAACAGGTCAGGGTAAAAACTTTTCAGACAACCCTTGTAATGTGTATGTATTGTGCAAATACCATCTGTAACTAAACCGGAGAGAAGTAGTTACTCCTATTGATTAAAAAAAAAAACAGTCCAAAGACATATTTAATTACCAATCTGAGGAACTGGTGTTACCTAAAAGTAGGGCTGGGAGTTTCATGATTTTGCATACTTTCAGATTTTTCAATCACTCAATAATTTACTCGGCAAGATAAAAAAACATGAAATTAATATAAGTTTAATGATTTATGTATCAGCCTGGGTAACACAAGAAAAAGCCAGAGGTTTGACAAAGCTTGTATCACCCACATGGAAAATAACAGTGATAAAAATACTGGGACTAAATAATAAAATATGTATACTCATTTTAAACAAAGAAATAGAACAGATATTTTTTATGTTATCAGATAAAGAATTCCATAATTTGGGGCCTAAATAACCTAGGCATCTCTGTCCAATGTTTATTCGACAAGAAATAGGAATGAAGTCAGATTTTATGTCATGATCTAACATATTTTCAGGATTTTGGTAATTTTTTTGTTATTTTTGAGTTATTATTTTGCATATTTTGTACAAAGGACATTTGTGATGAGTTTTCCTAAAATCCCATTTTTCCTTGAAAGCTAGAAGCAAGACTTAAGTGTTTCTTCCTATACAAAACATAACATGGGATGGATGGGTGGGTGGGGAGTACTGAAGTCTTGAACATCTATACAAATGTAGTAGCAAATGGCAGTGCCATGATGACTATAAAAGCACTCCCAACTCTCCCTTTAATTTTCTTTTAAATCTGTGAAGAACTTCTCTCCTAACCATTGCCATTATATGGGAAGGTGAGACTTAATACGGGGTAGGTGGGGGGATGCAATAACAATATTGTGATTCACAATAAAATAATTATAAAATATATCATATATATATAGTTTAAAATAAACTTTGTTCATTAGGACTCTTTTTATGTATGTATGCCAAAAGGGTCAGGTAAATATGTATGCTCTTCTTTCTTTACAGTTTAATTATAATAACTTCCTTTTGTACACATGATTATGCTCAGTTGAAGTATAAATTCTTTACTTATATGCTTTGCTTTTCTTTCTTTTTTTTACTATGTTAAACACTGGTAAAATAGCAATGAAAAA
>QLNU02014666.1:102219-130229 GCA_006491805.2 Dysdera silvatica | reverse complement strand
ACTGCTTTTTCAAAATGGCACAATTGTAGTGAAGGCGGTACTAGAATCACAGCATACAAGTTTGGTGGACTTGCCATATTCTGTACTAGTCCCAGAAAATAAAGGAGAAAAGAACCTGAATGTAGGGTCATCCCATCTGTACAGGAAATGGCAGCTGGAATGGGACTACCAGGTTTTTAAATAGGCTTCACTCGCATTAAACCTCGTCTTGAGGTGTGGCAGTCTAGCTATAGGAGCTTACCATCAGAAAGAGAGGTCACTCATGTGTGCCACATGTGGTGAGCCACCAAATGTTTTGCTATTTTACGTATTTGTCCAATTTTAACCAACATCGTTCATATATTTTAAACTAAAGGATTTTACTCTACATGACATTTTATCTGATTCTTTTAATCATGAACTAATTTTTAACTTTTTATCTAATATTGGCTTCTTCCATATAATGTAAGTTTTTATATCATGTCTTTTGTTATATTTAATGCATTACATCTAATAGTTTTTACTTTTTTAACTTTAATATAATTTTATATCGCACTTACTATATCACTTTGATCGGTGCAGAAAGACCCTTGCCATCCTTGTACCATAAAAAAAAACAAAAAAACCAACCAACAGATTAGAGTGGTGGAGTAGAGTGGCGAATTAGAGTGTGAAAGATTTTAGAGTGGTGGATTAACAAGTGATGGATTTGCAAATTTTGGATTAACAAATTACGGTTTAGAGAGTTACGGATTAACGAATTGTGCTTCATAGAGTTACGGATTAGTGAGTGGTGAATTAGAAAATGGGGAATTAGAGAGTGTCAGATTAGGGGTTGATGGATTAGCATGTTTCAGATTATAGAGTTGCGAATTAGAGAGTTGCGAATTAATGTTAATTGAACCCCGCTAAATTTAAATATCGACCTTAGGCAATTTTCTTTTACTTGCTTGTTTGTCTTAAAACCAATGAAAAATGTTTGTTGCCACTATATTCTGGTGGAATCAATAATAGGTACATGAAGAAATGTCAATTGTGTTTAATTCTCACTTTTCAATTTTAGTTGTCATGGTAACCCGAAAGGCACGAAATGCCAGAGGGTGCTTTTTCTCTTTTTGTTTATTAGTATTCATTCAAGTTTTGACGGGTACGCACGTAGTTTTTCTATTCCGCTTAAATTCAAATGTTATTTTTCATTCATCAAAGACAAAACTGCAAAGAAAAAGTCTTTAATTTTATTAAAAACATATTCAACGTTCTAATATTCAATAACATTGAAGATTTTTTTTTCCAAGATGATTAATTTCACCGAATTTTACAATAGACTTTTTAGTACTAGTAGACCATACAATAATCTTTTTATTTTGCAAAACATATATTTGTGGTATGTTGCTTATATTTCTGTTAAATATTTGTAATCAGTAATATATGACTTCAAATGTGAATGGTATTTTATCCTCCTTTAAAGGATAACTGATTTCAAATTGTGAGGAATCTGTTATGCATGGCCTTTATAACACCTGGGAGTGAATTTTGAAACTAATTTTTTTATTATATTTAGTAAATGTATCTCCATCTTTTTAGTGTGTCCAGAATTTTTTTTTTTAAATTCTTTATTCTGTAGACATCAAGAGAAGAAAATTTACTAAGACATAGGGTATATTGTGTTTGCTTTTTTTGTTCATTTTACTTACAAGTAAATAGTCTTAAAATTACAAATCTCAAATTTGCATTCAATGTTTTTATGTATGTCTGGAAATTATTAGATTTTTGCCAAGTATGTCTGAAGTTCGAGCCATAACGATGAGAGAATTGAAGAAGCATAAGAAAAAGGAGTCTTGCTGGCTTTTGATTAATAATAACATCTATGATGTCACCTCGTTCCTGAAGGAAGTAATTATTTATTTTTATGGATTATTGGTGTTATTTTTTGTATGTAGATTGTAAAAATTAGAAATATGTAAACTAAAATTAAAGAATCATGCATGTTTATATAATAGATTAGAACTTTAAGTAGGTCATATAGATTTTATTTTATAAGTGAACATTATCAATTTCTTTGTTTATAGCCTGGAGGGGACAGTGATAATGCTTTTCTACTGATTATACAATTATTATATGACTATGATAATTTTTAAATACCTTTTGAGTATGAGTATCAAAAGCAACACCTGTTAACATTAAAGCATATACACCTGTTTTTATATTACATAATTAAAACATTTAATTAAATTTATCTGGTTACTTATAACAATTGTATATATCAAATATATTGCGAACACTTTTTAATTTTTGATATCGAAATTTAATTCTATGCGCAGCCCATAGGTTATGTCAAAGTACTCATGTGGTCCACTTGGCATGAAAAGTTGAACCACCCTGACCTAAGATATCCTTGTGTCAAAATAAAAAAAATTACGCATAACAAAATTTATAACTTGTTAACTGGCTTAGTCAGCATTTAAAATTTGTTCTCAACGATGTTTTGATGTCCTTAAAATTAGAAATTATTGTAGAGGAGAGAGATAAAGGCTAAATTTTGATTGCATTATGAAAAGAAATTAAATCAGGCCCTGTACGTATAGTGAGGTGCAGTGATTACATGTTCACCTATTGTGCCATTAGCCTGAATTCTATTCCCAACAGTGCCATAAAGAAAATAGAATGCTTACTGTAATCTGGAGATTAGTTCCCCATACATCAAGAGGTTCAGTACTCTCCCATGACTTATTTCCTATCTGCATCTTGTATTATCCCTATTCTCAGGATTTTTTCAGCATATAAGCTGGTTTTAGAAAGGTTGAAGCAGCTTCTAAAATACCATTGTGAAGTTTCACAAGTATTACTAAGGGGACAAATAATCTTTCTATTGGTGAAAAGAGGATGATTGAAGATTTGAAAAGCTGTGATAATGTTGGTTTTATTACCTGATAACAGGCACTATACTTCGGTTATGATTATATTATCTTGTAAAAAGGCATTAATCTTACCATATAATGCTGATGTGTTGTAAAGAGAGATCTGACTGGGGACATGGAATGTGGCCTGACTGACCTACTGTTTAAGCTAGGTAAGGAACAGAAAATCAATGAGAATATATTATACATATTAAAAATGAATTATGTAGGAATGATTCCCTCAGCAGAGTTGAATGTTAAACCTTTAAAAAAATATAAATGAGAGTTAACATGCCCCTATCCAGAGGGAGGATTTTAGGAACCCGTCTCCCCATCCAAAACTAAATTTTTAAGGGGACTTGGCTATGAACTTGCATGCTCTGATTGTATTGATACATGCTATAATAATTTTTGAACCCCCTGCCCAAAATTAAATCCTGAGTATGGTCTTGTTATGTGAGTTGGTTTTGTATAATGTTAATGTTTATACAGTACTGTCCACCTTTCGTGGTGATACTGCAATCAGAAGACATCACTTCAAAGTATAGGCACCCATATGGAGGGCAGGAGGCTTGAGCCCCCCTCCCCCCAGCCATTTAAAAATTTCATTTGTCTGATTCTGCTATGTATTTGCTTTCAAAAGTTGTACAGTCACATTTTAAAATAAGATACTTTTTTAGCTCATTACTAATTGTCAAGCAGTATCAATTATTTTTGTAGCATTTCGGTATCTTATACGTTCACTAAAACGTTTGACAGGTTTGAGAAGGAGGTAGTAAATTTTCTCAGCCCTCCCTAGAAGTACTTATGTGGGCACTCGTGCTTCAAAATTAAAACTATCCAGAGTTGGATACATACCTTGAAGTAAAACATTAATAGTATTCAAACTGTATATTCATACTTTACAAAAACCTTACAGGAATAGCAGTTGAAAAGATATAAGAGCAACTGTATATGGCATCCTTTATTTGGTTCACCTTGTAAACTTAGTTTCAATCATATACAAGGTTTGACAAATTGCAATGAATCATTCTCATCAAACAAGAATAGCAGTCACCCGCCTCAAAAGGAAAAGCTAGGAATCTATTAAGAAAAGATTTTTTATTTGCCATTAGCAACTAGATTTGCTGAGCCTTGGTCATAGATGTAAATCAATTGAAGAATCATTCGTGAGAACACTATACAAAATATAAGTAAAAACAATTTGAGCGGCAACGTTTTTTTTAAAAATGTAGTTAAAATTTATTTAAAAATCAAACGTTTTCAAAGGATAATAGATCCACCTTCTCAGGATGTTTGCAAACAACTTATGAGAAGTTGCCAGACGTTAAATGGGAAATTTACTATGGCTCATGTTACGGTTATCCAAAAACAGAGGTCTCCATATTGAACGAAGTATAGGTGGCGTTTTGAGATCATTTACAACAGATTGTCTACTAAATAAACAACGATTCAAAAAATTAAGATCAAAAGGGGATTGCGGTTGAAAGATGATTTTGGCTTCATTGAACAAAAAACTATGATCATGTAAATAAGTGCAATTAACAACAGACAAATTTGAATCAACGGAACCAGGATTTTTATGCACTAATGCTTGGTGTTCCTTAATACATGTTTCAAGGGATCTACGAGTCTGGCCAATATAAGTTTTATTTTTACAAAATTTGTTAGCTGATGACTCAGATGTTTGACAAGAAACAGTCTCACACTGGGAAAATGTACGAAAAGCAATTTCGTGAAAAATCAGTTATTGAATGTGCTATTTGAAGATGTAATAAATACAATTCCTGTTTAACAAGGGGTATCTTTGAACGAGTAAGTTTGATGGTTTGACGAAGAATAGTCATTTTACGAAACTTATATTGGCCAGACTCGTAAATCCCTTGACACACGTGTTAAGGAACACCACGCGTTAGTGAGTAAAGTCCTGGTTCCATTGATTCAAATTCTTCTGTTGTTAATCACAGTTATTTACATGATCATAGTTTTTTATTCAATGAAGCCGAAATCATATTTTAACCGCAATCCCCTTTTGATCTAATAACTTTTTCTAATCGTTTATTTGCATCAATAGATAATCTGTTGTAAACAATCTCGAAGCGCCACCTATATTTCATTCGATGTGGAAACTTCTGTTTTTGGAAAACCATAGCCTGAACCATAGTAATTTTTCCATTTAACATCTGGCAACTTCTCATAAGTTGTTTGCAATCATCCTGAAGAAGGTGGATCCATTATCCTCCGAAAACGTTTGATTTTTAAATAAATTTTAACTACATTTTTAAAAAACATTGCTCAAATTTTTACTTTATATAAATCAATATTATTTAAAATTAATAATGATATTCATTTTATATAAATAAAGGATGAAGCGAAGATCACCTGTGTGACAATTGAATTCAAGCTTATCAATATTGCATTGCTTTATAGAATTTATATAATTATTAGGAGAAAAAAATGATTTAGCACCATCGTAGGGATTATAGGGAACAGTATTAATATTTTTTATTAAAAAAATAGTCTTTGTTTTTTTCTGGAAACTTTAACAACTGTATCACCTATGTGACCATTTTGTAAAGAAAAATGCACTTCCGTATTAATGGGCCGTCAACTACTTGCTAACGCCATTGTACTAGAACTGGCAATTGTTTCACAGAGTAAAAATCATAACTTGGAAACACTATTTTGGAGTTTATCGTAAAAATACGTTTAAAATCGTTGCAGCGCCATCATTTTGTTTATTGTGAAATTAAAGACAGAGAGTTGCATGCATTTGGAGAGAGGATTTTACAAAATTCATACCTAAAAACTAATTTCTCTTACCTGTATCAGAGAAGGGTTAGTGGGAGGAGACCCCCTGCTTTGGGGTAAAACCCTCGCCCTTTGTTTGCACAAACTTTGAGTTATCCCTGAATTAAGGCTTACAGAAAAGAATAATTAGTAGAAGTGAAATTCTTTGAAGTGTTTCCAAAACCGGATGGCAACTGACCTGCTGCTATGTTTTTTAGGCTCTGTAGTTTTCCTGAATCAGTGAAGGGTTAGTGGAGGAAGACCATCCACTGCCCTGCTTCAGGCTTTAACCTTTCTCAGAGAAAGTATGGCATCACAAGACAGTCTACTGAAAAAATTATGGAGCAATTTCAGGAGGGGAGAAAACTAGATGACAAACCATGCACTTGCCCCAAATAATTAATATTATTCTAGGGGCTCTATCCTGAATAGTCGAAATGTGAAGACGTCATCGCTGTAGGCCACACCCTCATAGATTAGACTTGCGATAATAAGACTTAGGATTTTTTTTACGAACAATTACAATGAAAACTGTAATCACTTTTGGTCTTTTGCAGTCCTTACATTTCTAGGGAAAAAAGTTGTCGCTGACGGCCTGTTAATACACA
Source organism: Dysdera silvatica (assembly GCA_006491805.2). Lineage (NCBI taxonomy): Eukaryota > Metazoa > Arthropoda > Arachnida > Araneae > Dysderidae > Dysdera > Dysdera silvatica. Next base: position 123,955 of record QLNU02014666.1, on the reverse strand, counting down.
AATATCGAGAAAAATCTATAATGTGTAAAACAAAAGTAAACTTCTGTGGATTCTTACTGAAACTGTGATTGATTTTTTTGAAGGCTATATACCAAAAGAATTAAAATAAGCACCTACATGAGAAAAAATATTAAAATATAATTTTAACATCAATAAAAAATGAATTTAGTGCAATCACTTGTGTGACCACTGATATCATCTGTGTGACAGTGAACAATAATTTAAAGTGGAGTTTTGTTTAAGCTGCAAAATTTTAAGCAAAATTTGTTATATTTTTAATCATTGCAATAAGCAAATACAAGGAAACTACTAAATGAAATAATTTTAGTTACAAATCAATAAATTTAAAAACTCAACATGTGTTTACAACATCTGGTAGGTTCAATCTCCTCGGAATACAATTTGAATCATAAAAATTTTTATTGTGTTCTTGAGGCCACTTTCAGTGAAGTATGCTCCTGTGCATAATGTAAATTTCATATGGTCCATTATTTGATGCTTTAGAAGTTAGAGTTCCATGGTAAGTTTATTATACTCTACTGAACACCAATCTCCCACTTCTAATGTTAATGTTGATAATGCAATATCAAGATCCCCATGTCTTTCAGTTGGATAATAAATTTTGATGCAGTGTAGTCTTTAGAGTTAAAATATCCTACCAATTCAGATCCACTTTTATTGATTGTAAACTGACGAATAATGATCTAATTTCTGGAACAACTAGAGAGCAGAAGATCACAGATCAAGGTTCTCATTGATCTTTTTAATTTCTTCATTGGAAATGCACAAAACATTTTTTAAGAAGCCTTCCCGCACAAAAAAAAACAACTTTTGCTGATTGTATAACGACTTCACCATGCTTGGCCATCACTTCTTTATGAACCATTCATTTTGCTAAGCCCATCAGTTGTACCTTTTCCATGTGATGTAGCAGTATATTTGCAGCAGCATTCTCTTTTATACTTCTCAGTCAAATATACTAGAAATCTTCACATAAATTTGTTATTGAATTCTGATGAAGATCCATCACTTTTTCTTGAGCAGTTCCAAACCTACTCTTTTTCGCTAAACCCATCATGACTGTTTTTTGTTTATATAGAGATGAAGGTTTTAGACATATTTTCACAATACTTTACTGAGTGACTGAGGTTTTCTGTATATACCAAAGGATTGGTCATTTTGAGTAGTAGTAGCCATCATTTGACTCTGTTGTTCAGCTAATTTACGTTCTTTCCTTTTTTATTTTCCCTTGATTTTTGTTTTCTTTCTGCTGATGCATTTTGGTAAGCTTTACATTCAGTGGGGTTCATTGTAGAAATTCTGTTCTTTCTACTGGGGATTCACTCATTCCGTTTTGTTTAGATTTAAAATCAGGAGCATTTTCTATCATCTTTTTCTTATGCTTTTGCTGGCAGAAATTGTGCTTTTTTTTACCTTTTTCTTCATCAGCCATTTTAGAGTTTAACAGAAAAATAAACAAACTCTCTTACACCACAGATTCAGAAATTACTTATGAATAAGAACTTCAGTTGTCTGGTGTTACCTTTCCGGTGATAAAGGTGGGTCAAACAGATGAACTGGTTAGGTAGAATAAGGTCACACAACTGGTAGAAAGTTGTCACACAGGTGAGGGGTCAGTGCAATATTAAATTTTACAAGAAAAATAAAACTAAATAGTAGTATTATATTAGCAAAATATTTTAACTTTGCTTGCAAAAAAAAAAAATTATTTTAGTACCTCCAACAAAAACGTTTGCATATCATATATCACCTGTGTGATTCAAAGGATGTAGTAATTTTTTATTAGTTTATAATATTTAAAATTTTTAAATATATTTGAATTTACTTATAATCTGTTTAATTCAATATTAATGCTTTTTAAGTATAAAATAGTGATTCTACGAAGAAATATTTGCATGAGTTTTTTTGTCAGCATTGATTATTGGTGAAAAACATTTTTATTTTGAAGTTTTATATTTAGCCCTTAAATTTGGAATAAAATTTAGATATAAGATTATTTTTGTGTTTATAACATGAAACTTTTTTATGTAAAATTTCCAAAAAAAAAAAAAATTGTAAAATTGTAGATCGAAAAAATATCAGGCTCACTTTTTCTGACTTTGCCCAGGAATATAAAAGGAATTAGCACTATGTGGGGTCATATTATAATGTTAACAAGGCACATGTACTTTTATGGTTGTGTGCATGATTACTACAATTACATCTGAGTTTAAAATTTTAAGTGTTATTTAGAATAAATTTTTGTTACTTTTTAAAAGAAAATTGATAAATACAGCATTATAATGAATCAATGCTATGTGAAGTCAGAGTGTATGTTTTTTTGTTTTTTTTTGATACATTCAAACCTCAATTTATTGTTTTCTAGGAGAGTCCGGAAAATGAACAATGTATGTGGGAAAAAGATGAAAACTGGCAATTATAAAATAAGGGCAATAAAAGTAGTACCATATTAATGTAAAGATACATATAAAAAATAATTGACATTTACCTACCATGCATTAACCAAGCTAATAAAGCAGTGTTTTTGTATAAAACAAATCGTGTACTTTTGTATTTGTATAAAGGAACCACATTCATTTAAACAGATCAGTAACTTTTTTTATAAGTAAATGAATGAGCACTGCACCGCACAACGATATATTTAAATCAAAATTAACATTTTCACACAGTTAAGTTGGCACATCATTTACAATTATTTCCACAGAGATTTGCTCTTAGTCAGAAAAAGCTTCCAGAGACGGTCATGTGAAACCATCTGTCATCAACTAATCTAATTCACGTCTCTGGAAATATATGTGTGATATTATTCACTATCTTCTTCCTGTCTATAAAAATATATTTTTTTTTACTTTTTGGAAACTGAGTCATGACCTCTGATAAAGGCAAAAAATTTGGAAGATAAATACATAAATACTGACAATTTAAAAAAAAATTCAAGATTTTTTACATTGTTTAAATAGGTTTTTTGTGAACACCATAGGAATTAGACAATGAATATGGAAAAATAACAGATACAGGAATGATGAATTGAGATTTGACTGTATTTTTTTATCATTATTTTACAGAGAAAAATTTAATAAATTTTGTGTTTTAGCATCCTGCCGGCGAAGATGTTCTCGTGTATTATTCAGGTTTGTACTTCATTAATTATAAGTGATAAATTTTTAAATTATCAGTTAAAATAAACAGTTCATGTATAATATTGCTTATCTGCCAACTTTCATGAATTTTCTATACATGTGTATGTTTTCATGTTTTGTTGGATTATACAGATAAACCTGCCAATTAATAAATAATCCATTTTTAATTTGCAGTTTTCTCATTGAGTAGCTGCAAATCATATACAGGACCATTGTTTTCAAAAACATTGCAAAGTATGAAACTGAAAAACAATTATTTCTTGTCATGTACTACCTCAACCATACAGTACACGGGATGTGGATGTTTACAAATATTTAATGGTGTAGCTGAAGCTACTGGCCTTGCTTCAGATAACCATTTTAGCAAATTTATCATTTAAAATTCAATGTAAATTTATGCCCTTTTTATAGAAGAGGTTTGATATTTTTGTTAATTATTACGATCAAATTGTCAAGCATATTCTGTGATTCTCATTAGAGCTCCTTTGACCAATTATTGCAAATCAACATATTATTTGGCCCTGTGATTGTTACATGTTCACCTAGTGTGCCGTTAATCTGGGTTCAACTCCCAACAGTGCACAAAGAATGTTTACTCAGAGATAAATATTGCACTGCTCACTGTAGTCTGGGGTTTGGTTCCCTAGGCCATAAGAGGTTCAGATTCCTCGGAAAACAGTAGGTCCTGGCACAGCATGACCATTGTAGTCTTTGAGCCATAAAACCACAAAACAAACAAACAAGATATTATTTCCCTTTCCAGTGTTAACACAATTACCATCAAAGTTATTGATACATGAGGTTTCAAATGGATAGTTTTTGTTTGGAGTGAATCCTAACAAAGAATAAATTATATCTCAAACTAGATTCAAGCCAGCAACCTCTTGGTTGGAACCAGGGTACACTTCAGTAGTATATCTAGTAGGGGTGACTGCTCCCCCTGAAATTTTTTCAAAACCTTGGGCCTGTATGACATTTTAAATTTTAAGTTAATAAAAGTTTTAATTAAATAAAGTTAAACGAAGAGAAGAGCTGATTTGAAAAAGGCCCTTACCTGCTAGTGAAAACTGAGAGAAATCTTTTTTTAAAAAACTCAACCCCTTTGTTCTCACAGCACTTAAAACAGGCTTTTTTGCAACAGCAAATGCAGTTATTTAAAAAAGGCTTTTCTTCAAAAAATTTCAGTTTTCTTGCATTTTTGTTACAGCTTAATTATTGTGACAGTTTTGTTCACATACATGCCCCCACCCAACTTATTGGAATTTTTGACATCATCCACAATGGAAAAGGCCCTAGGATAGGGCCAAGGTACTGGCATATGCAGGGGGATGATGGGTTTATAACACTCCCCCAATTGAATTTTGATTGCTGAAAACAAAGTCATACTAAAAATAAAAATTGCACTAAAAATTGTTTGATGAAAAAAAATGTATTAAATTAATGGATTGCAGCTTCAAAAAAAAATTTCTTTTTTTATATCCTTTATGTAAATATATTGATCTTTTGGTCTAATATAGATTAATGCCTATATTTTACCAACTCCAACAATACTAACTCCTTAAGTGTGTACGGAAACTAGCCTGCTGCCATTCTTAGTTTAGTTTTAGTCCGAACTGTGGGCGTAAGAACTACAAGAAAGGATTAGAGAAAAGCATGAAAAATCTGCAGTTCATAAAAACGCCGAAAATGAACTCTTTCTTACTAAGTATTGTTTATTCAATGGTAGGGCAGTTGTTGCCAGCGGCATAGCATGAGGAGTGTCACCAGAGCAAAAACCCTGGGCATAAAGTTCTTAGGGACAAAAAATTTCAATATTGAACTGGTAAAAGCGAGTGCTAATGGGTTTAGCGGGCACAATATTTAACTTGCCCCAGATGCTGACAACCCATGCTATGCCACTGGTTGTTGTTGAACTTGTAACTGCCAAAAGGAAAGAGATTTGAAAAAAAAAAAAAAGCAGGAAGATTCAGGCAAAAATTATGAACATGATTCTATTTTTAGAAAAACAAGAGTACACTTTTCTTGGGCATTGCAAATATCAAGGTTTAGGTGCTCCAAGGGAAAATGAAGGTAATTTTTTGGAACACACAGCCCAGACATACAGAATGATCTGATACAGGATTAATCAGATTAGTTATTTCCAAAGATAGTGAATGAAATCAAATTAGCTAAGTGCTTTTTAGTGATGGTGGACTCTACTATTAACATCAGCAGGATGGATCAGTTTTCTTTGTCATTGTACTATGTAACACTTAATGGTGATGTAGTTGAACATTTTATAGAATTCATAGAATTATTAGGTGGAAAAGCGGCATACTTTTTCAATCTTCTCCTTTCAAGACTGAACAAATTAGACCTATAACACATTTCAATCCACATAAACTGTTCCCAAGTGAGAATGTAACCTTCACCAACTTGATAAATACCCTGTTGGCAAGAAAGATCCATCGCTTCTTGTAATTTGTGCCATACTCGTATCCTGCCATTGGCATGTACCAATGTGAATCTTGACACATCAGTCCAAGTAACATTTTTAGGGTCCAGTGGCAATGTTTCTGTGTCCATGCAAATCTTTACATCTGGTGATGTGCAGTTAGCAGAGGTACCCACGTGTGATGATGGCTTCTGTACCTCATAGCGAGGAGATGATTCTGGGTAAATGCTTATATGTTGTTGTGCACCAGCATTAAATTGCTGGGTGATTTGTTGCACTGTGACCTGTCTGTCCACTGTTGCAATACAAGCTAGCGGACGTTGAGCCTGCTCATCCATATGTAGCCCTGGACCTAGGAGTTCCAGAGCCCTAGGCAATCAATGAAGTTCAAGCTCACACTTTTTTTGTAATATTAATAAAAAATCATTGATAAAAAAAACATTGTGGAATTCTGTTGGGTTCTAGGTCACGTCGGAATTTCCGGCAATGAACAGGCTGACATTGCTTCGAAACAGCAATTGCAGAACTAGAGAATCCATCCATTCTATTCCAAGATTGTAACACTCATGTCTCATCCTATGTGTATACAAAATAGCAGTTGGAATGGGATGAGCAAGTTTTTAGCAAATTTTACCGTATTAAATCTCGTATTGAGGTGTGGCAGTTTGGCTACAGGAGTAACCATCAAGAAGAGGTCATTCTGGCTAAACTCCTCATCGGGCACACACATTTCCCCTATCAGCATCTCTTAGCCCTTTTGATCTGATTTTTTCTGATTAAAATTTAACTATGAAAAGTAGTTTAATTTAATGTTGATATATATACTAAAAGTCTGCCATTTGCAATTTGAGCATGTTTCCAAGCCTCTATATTTTTATTCTCTAATTTCTTAAGAACACTGAAAAAATAAAAACACATGTAAAAGTGAGAATTATTTACCCAATAGGAAATGAAGTCCAATCTCTGGGACATATATTCCCACTAGGGTTGAAAGGGTTAAAGGGAGAAGATGCCCCGATGTGTGCCACATGTGGTGAACCACTAAATGTTTTAATCATTTGCTCAAGTTTTAGCAATGTCCTTTAGCTTTTAACCAAAATTATTTTTATCTTTTTGACATTTTATGTGATTCTTTTAATCATGAAATCATTTTTAACTTTTTATCCATTATTGGCTTTTTAAATCTCATCTGATCATATTACATCGTTTTTCTCCATTGTAAGTTTAATACGTTTATTCTTTAGATTTTTTATTTATTTTTTCTTAAAGCCATATATGCGGTCTGACCTTGTCTGGTGCAGAATGACCCTTGTTGTCCTTGTATCATGAGCATACAACCAACCAACCTTATAGTGTCAGATCACTGCTTATGCAATTTCCTTTCCATTTACAGACCTACCCACGGTGCCAAATTTGCATAATGCTAGCTGTCTCTAATTCAATATGTAATGAAAGGTCAGTGTAAGATTTGACACCATCTGTATTCTTCATGCTTAAAAAAATGACAAAACAGAGGTTAGAACTGCAGGTACAAGAATATCTTTTTTAGAAATGATGAATTGGATCAGATATGTGTCAGATTACTTGAGAATTATACTTGAATTAGTGCATTGTCAGAAAATGACTCTGACATTATCAGGAAACTGAACCCTTCAAATCTGGGTACAACAACTGCAGACAAAACAACTACTACTGCCAGAGAAGATTGAATTTTATATCACTTTGTCATGAAATACCAACCTGCTATGTTCATGGAAGAGGCTTATTTATGGCAAGAACTCATGGATCAACTTGTATCTCAACACACTTCTAGCAACTAGCTTTATGTCATGAACTACATACAGTTCATACAACAGAAAGTGAAAACCCATGTTAATACCAGTTCAGTGAAAGAAGTGGTTTACAAGGGCCAAGGACTAACTGTCTTGGACTAAGTTTCAATGATGAAGTATAGTTGGTCTGATAATCTATTTTTCCAAATCTTATATAGTCCGTGTGTGTAGACCTGACGTCCGACTCAAAAAAACAGTTACGGCAAAATGCCCTTCCCTAAACTGCAATGGAACAACCCGTTTGGTAACGTGATCAGATGTCAACTCTGTGCGTATGGACTGTACAGACATATTGAATGGAAAGTAATCCAGCTGCAGATTGAGTGACTTACTCAAAACTTTGTAAAGTAAGGAATCAAGTTCTGAGGCATTGTGAAAATAAGTGCTTTGGGTATTCTGGTGTGATTTTGTTCCATGTAATGAAATTGTAGGTGTACAATACTCGAAGCAATTTGGCAACAGAATTTCCTGCCTTATGTGCCTTTTTTTATTCTGTAATCAGGGGGGTTAAGTTGGGAAGGGTGGCTGCCAGAGGTGGTGCTGTAATCCCAGACAGGACACTCAGACAGCATAATCAACCGCTGTAAGCTAGCTGAGGGGGAGGGTGAATTTTTGAAAGTCAAGGATGCCTGCTTTCATGATCATCTTCACGTAAACCTTACATGGCCTGCATTTGTTTGTAAGGTGAAATCTTCCAGTAAGGTCATGTCAAGTTGCATTCTGATGCTACATCACTGCTTAACAAACAGTTATTTCCAGGGCTACCAAGTGTGTTAGCGGAACCTTCATGCAAACTTGGATTTCAGCATCCACATAAAATGGAATTTGGAAATTCAAATGAAATTAATTTCAAGAACTTTTTATGTCTTGAATATACAAATACAATATATGCCTTGCACTCTAAATTTCAGCCTACATACCACTTGGGTTGTTGTAGCATGTCAAGAAAGCGCAGTTAATTCGTTATTTACTGTGGCTATACACTGTTACATTTTTCATCGCCTCACTCTTTGTTTTTAAGTTGTGTAATTTTTTGCAACAAAGTTTTACTTCATGAATTATATAAAAATTATAAGTTATCATTACAATAGACTTAATTATTTATGAATTTAATAATTGATTTGAATGTACTGTATAAAAATATACTATTTGTTGTCTTGACATGGCATCCCTCCCGATTAGGGCACAACCTGCACATAGCTGTCCTAGTTATTTCAACACTGCCATAAGGTTTAAAAACACATCTCGGGAAACAACTGCTGCCTTTGTCAAGTGAAGGCAGAATTCGGCCATCATGTTTTTAAACCTTACGCCAGTGTCGAAATAACTGTTTGTTATGGAATCTCCTGGTGAAACTCTATTGTTCCATCACTGCTTAAATTTGTCAAATTGTGTCCAAGTCTTGGACTGGGTCTTAAATTCACTACATCTCAACTTGGTCAGGAACCTGGTGCTACTTCAAGAACAGGTGCAAAAACACAAGACCCTAGCAAAAAATCAGCTAAAGATGGTTCTCTAAGAGGCATAGGCCAGCATTCTACTAGACCTTTGTCGTGCTTATATCAAATGGATGCTAAAATGAATTGCTGACATGTATGCTTTAAAAGCAGGACTTATGAAGTGGTGATTGTATGTGAGATCTGTGTACGTTTAAATTTATTGTCATCAAGTTTTGGGAAGTATACTGTTTCTAGGCATATACTGAAATGCCTATTAGAATATTTATGCCGACTCTTTTTGTAAACTACAATTTAAGTAGAGTAATTAGTTTAGTAAAGTTGTTTCCGTACCAACATACATGAATCTTTCTTATTATTCATAACAACCATGTAAAATGTGCTCATAAGCTTATTGCCATGAGTAAGGGATATACAGTGGAACCTGATAAAGTGATTGCCTTGGTAAATCGATCATTTGAATGAAGTAACCATTTCTTAAAAGGGAGAACTGGTAGGGACTTAAATCTTGTACATACTGAAGTCTCTCATGTATAGTGACCATTGCAGTCCAGTACTAAAGGTGGTCATTTTAGGCAGGTCTATTGTCATTAAGCTATCCATAGGTTTTAAAATTTACATCATTTTATTTCTATGCAGTTTTTGAATTCAATGTTTTGCTTATTCTGGTGTGAAATATATAACAACTAATTTATGTATCCTTCTGAATTAACTTCATATTTGGTATTTGCTATATTATAAAGGAATGGATGCCACTAAGGCTTTCGAAGAAGTTGAGCATTCTGCTGATGCTCAGGCGCTCTTAGAAAATTTTAAGATCGGTGTTCTCTCTGAGGTATAGAAATTGCTTTGTTCTTAAATATTTTAAATTATGGTTTAAAAATTTTTACATATATTATTATGATTTATTATTCATTCTCTAAAATTTTCATGCAAGAATTTTTAAAATATTAAATGCATAATGTTTAAATTATACTTTTTTTTTATATGTGTGTGTATTGCAGATTTTCTCTGTAATTTTATATATGAAAATGCTGCTGTTTTGTAACTTTGATATATTGATGTACATGTGCCTAAATAAATTATTCTTTGTTAGAATTTATTAAAATGGGGGTATTGATATCTTCACTTGAAAAAATACATCCTAAGAAAATGTGTTAACGTTTGAGGAAAGAAAAAATGTGTTTTCAAGTAATTATCAAACTCCATAAATTTGTGTTAGGATGAATGTATTAGACTCCTTATATCCAAAGAGTTTGAAACTAATCTTTTAAGACAAAGATGATCAACTGAATTAATTAGAAATTCATATTGACACTGAGCAATTTTAATTCTCCCAGAATTGTCATTACTAAATTAAAAGAGGTGCACACACATCACCATGCCAATTATAATTATGTATCGAATATATAATATACACAGTTGAACCTGGTAAAGTGACCGCTTCTTTATAAGGGAGAACTAGTAGGGACTTAGTCATGCCTATATAAAAGTCTGTTGTGTGTAGTGGCATTGAAATTCAGTACCAATGGTGGTCACTTTAGCTAGGCTCTACTGTATACATATATATCATTAGTGGCTAGTGGTGAGATTTTAGGGTATGCGCATGAAGCCAATTCACCAAAACCCAAAGTTACCATAAATTTCTTTCTTATTTACTGAATGAGTTAATAACCAGTTTCTTGACAAGTATAGGCCGTAAATCGATGTGTTTTGGTGAATAAGCCTTCATGCGCACACCCTAAAATCTCGCCATAAGCCACCACTGATATATATATATATATATCATCATCATCATCATCATATTCAACCATTATCTATCCACTGCTGGATGAAGGTCTCTCCAAATGCTTTCCACACAAGTCTATCCTGGGCCATTCGTTTCCACGTCACCCCAACCTGTTTTCTTATTTCATCCACCCATCTAGTTTGAGGACGTTTTCTAGGTCTTCGGTGGTCTCTTGGAATCCAGTTCAGAATTTCTGTTGTCCATCGTTGATCAGTTCTTCTTGCAATATGCCCAGCCCATCGCCATTTCAGCCCTTTTACTTTAACAATGATGTCCTCTACTCTAGTTTGCTCTCTCACCCAAGTGTTTCTTTTTCGATCTCTCCTAGTTATTCCAAGCATGCACCTCTCCATGCTCCTTTGCGTTGTCTGTAACTTTCGTATTGCTCCAACTGTTAGACTCCATGTCTCTGATCCATAAGAGAGGACTGGCAATACACACTGGTTGAAGACCTTTCTTTTTAGACACAAAGGCAATTTCCCCTTCAGGATAAAACTGTTTCTTCCAAATGCACTCCAGCCAAGTTTAATACGTCTGTTGAGTTCTTTCATAATGTTGCCATCCATTGAAATCAGCTGGCCAAGGTAAATATATGAATCAGCAATTTCTAGCTCAATGTTGTCAACTTGTATTTTTGTTTCCTCTACGAAATTATTGAACATGATCTTAGTTTTTTGTAGGTTCATCTTGAGTCCAACTTCTTTACTTCTAGTTGAGAGCTCCTGTACCATGTCTTGGAGTTCTGATGGGTTCGTTGAAAAAATAACAATGTCATCAGCAAACCGCAGATGATTTAAATATTCACCATTTATTTTTATTCCCTTGTTATTCCAATTTATCAGCTGAAAAATCATCTGTAAAGCTGAAGTAAAAAGTTTTGGAGAAATGGTATCTCCCTGCCTCACACCTTTACCAATTTTGATAGTTTTGGTATCTTTATGTAACCGAAATTTTGCACTTGCATTTTTATACACACGTTTCACCATGTCAATGTACACATCCTCAATGTCTGTTGATCTTAAAGAGTTGATGACTGCTGATGTTTTAATAGAGTCAAAGGCCTTCTCATAGTCAATAAATGCAACACACAATGGAAGTTCATATTCATGTGTTCTTTCAATTAATTCTCTTAATACTTGAATATGGTCCACTGTACTGAATCCACTTCGAAATCCAGCTTGTTCTCTTGGTTGAGCTGCATCTAATTTTTTCTGCAGGCGATGTGTTAGCACTTTTGTGAAGATTTTATAAATAGCAGGTAACAAGCTAATTGGTCGGTAATTTTTCAAATCCTCTTTATCACCTTTTTTATGCAAAAGAATTACTGTTGCAGAATCCCATTGGTTTGGTATGTTACCGCTGTTAAGACATTTGGTAAAGAATTTTGCAAGTATGTCTTCTACATATTCTCCAGCTTCTTTTAGGATATCTAATGTAATACCATCATCACCAGGGGCTCTTCCTTTCTTCATACTTTTTATTGCAAATGAAACTTCTTCTTTTAAGATTTTAGGAGCTGTTCCTTCGACTATTTCAATGTCTTCGTTTAATCCACTGTTACTTTCGTATAGATTTTTGTAGAATTCTTCAACTCTTCTAAGTATTTCTTCCCTATTTCTTGTTACGGTGCCATCCTCTCCTTTTAATGCAATGATGTGTTTCTTCCCAACAGATAAACTTCCTTTAACAACCCTAAGGCTCTTGTTATTTTCAATGGCTTTCCTTACTAGCTCACAGTTGAATTTTCTTATGTCTTCTTTCATGCTTTTGCGCAGAGTTTTACAAAGTTCTATGTACTCAATCCTGGAACTGGTATTTTGATTGTCCACCTTCATATCTCTTCGCCTTTTCATGAGCTGTTTCGTCTTCTCAGATAATTTGCTATTGTGCTTTTTACAGGTTACACCACCAATTTCCCCAGCAGTTTCAACTATTGTCTTAACAATGTTTTCATTTGCTTCTGAGATATCAATTTCTTCAATAAGTCCTTCCAGTGCAGAAAAGCGATTTTTTAATTCCAACTTGAATGCCTCGGTATTTTCTTTTAATTTCTTTAAATCCACCCTCTTACTTACTTGTTTCCTAATGAGCTTCTGTCGTTCTAATTTAGTATTTAAGTGCACTTTACATCTCACCATTCGATGATCACTTCCAGTATTAAATCTGTTCAGTACGCTGCAATCTTCAATAATTGATTTCTTGTTTGCCAGGATATAGTCAATTTCACTAGTTCCCCCATTTGGGTGTTTCCATGTCCATTTTCTTTGCGGTTTCTTCTTAAAAAATGAATTCATGATGCTAAGGTTTTCAGCTTCTGCAAATTCGATGAGTTGATCGCCACGTTCATTCCTTTCCCCATATCCGTATTTACCAACCGATGTCTCTCCTTGTTCCTGTTGTCCAATTCTTGCATTGAAATCCCCCATGATGAGCTTGATATGTTGTTTCCCTTTGGTGTGTAACTCTTTGATTTCTTCATAAAATTCTTCAACCTCCTCGTCGGTATGGCTTGATGTTGGTGCATATACCTGTACTATCTGAAGTTGGTATCGCTGGGTTAGTTGAACAACGAGCCTCGCTGCTCGATCTGATGTACTTTCAACTTCCAGAAGACAGTCTTTAATTCTTTTGTTGATTAAGAAGCCAACACCACTTGTTCTTCCAGTTTCCGTTCCTCTATAATAAAACAAATGTCCACTTTTAAGTTCCACCAACTCTTCACCTTTTCTTCTAACTTCACTGAGTCCTACAATGTCCCATTTGATCTTGTCAAGTTCTTCTTCCAATTCCTGAAGTTTTGCTTCAGAAGCAAGGGATCGTCCATTATACGTTGCCAAGGTCAATAACAAACGGCAGCCTGGGCCATTCCAGTGATTCTTAGCACCCCCTGCTTTCATGCCACACTGACCGCTGCCTTGATCAGGAGCACTCCAGCACCTGGAGACTAGGGGCCATGGTTTCTGGTGTGTCAACATAATGGAGGAATTAGCCATAATTTCACCACGCTGGCTAGACGGGTTGGTGAATTAGCCCTCCCCTTCCGCCTTTCTATCCGTGTAGCAAATATTAATTTGCCACATAAATAGAAAGCTCAGCCTGCACCACTTGAAGGCGGGGTAGGACACTAGGTTACTGGCCTGGCCGGTTCCACACATCGTCACATACGTTCAGCGTGTGGGTCTCCTTCCAGTTAGATACCAGCAACCCTTTTGCAGGCCATATATATATATATATATATCTTAATTGGCTAAACAATTACATTTTCTTTACATGGTGGTCGGGTCTGGCAAACGGGGGTCCTTGGCCCCAGTTGCCCCATCCAGGCTTTTATATTTACACCTATGTATATACATATGGCAGCAATGCAGTGTTAAAATATTGAAAATTATTAAAAATTAATAATGTATAAAACTGTTATGTGTCTTTGTATAAGCTGTTTTTATATAATTCTTCCTCTCCCATTGAATTCCCACTCCATAAAATTTAAATATAAATCTTAGCATATGCTAATATTACAGCTTTTCTAGTTACAATAAACTAAAAAAGTCAAGCAGAGGAGCCAAAATTATTTGGATTTATAGTGGAGATAATGCTTAAATTCTTTGCTGCTCTTGGCAGTCATTTTATACTCATGAGTCCCTAAATTTACCTATGCCCTTTGCTTGTCCCAGTTGCCCCTTCATCCTGGCTACAGGCCTGGTGGTGGTATTTTAGAATAATAATAAAAAGGTAAGAGTGATATATTTATATTCATAATAAATGGGATTACACTTTTGTAGTAGCTTTATGCACAGTATAATAGCCATTTCAATTAGATATATACACTGAAAAGACAAATTAGTATTCACACCTGTTCAATTCCGCATTGCTCCACCTTTTGCATGAATAACAGCAGCGAGATGTTTGGGAAGGGGATTTGATGAAGTGCTGAAAGCGAGATGGTGGTATTGTCGCTTAGGAATCCTGCAGTTTCCATCTTAAATGAGTAAATCTTTAAATAAGTAAATACACTCTATAACCAGGTTGTCTACCAGATCATGAAAGTCACTGAAGTCAAGAAATAGGAAAAAGTTCACGGAAGCCAAGAAAAGGTCACTAAATTGATGTTATGGGTCATGGATACACTAGACGTTTTCAATTTTACGCATGCATTGAATTGTAATTTTCATACTATATTTTAACGATTTTTTACTAAATTAGTTATATTCAGCTATTTTTGTCAATACTTGATAATTTTTAGTGATTTCCAGACATTTTTTTTATTATGCTTTGATAATAGTTAGGGCTTTTCAGCTATTTTTTATATAGCCATTTTATTAATCGTATAAAAAAAAAGGTTGAGAAACTTTTCTAAAGTCAAGAAAAGTGCAAAAATAGTCAAGAAAGGTCAAGGAAATGGGTTTCTTACTTTTAGTAGACACTCTGATAACAAAAAATCGACGCACCAAGAAGGAGTTGTCCGATTGCGATAAAAATTGGTGGACGTAAAGAACATGCATAGAAAACGAAAGATTAAAATTTCAGAACAATTGAATGATTTATTGCAGAGTTTGACCGTTACAAATGGAGGAAGTCAATAAGGCGTTGGTCCACCTCTGGCCTGGATGCAAGCTGTCACCCGGCGTGGCATAGACTGATAAAGATCCCGGATGGTGTCCTGCGGAATTTCTTGCCAAATTGTCTTCGACTGTCTGGCTAAATCGTCAACATTCCTGGATGGTTGCAATCGCCTTCCCATAGCGTCCCAAATGTGCTCTATAGGAGAGAGATCAGGAGACCTAGCTGGCCAAGGAAGTCTTGGGCAAGCTTGAAGACAATTTATAGCAACACTATAAATATAATATATGCCGTGTGCGGCCGGTCATTGTCTAGTCCAGGGTGTCTCCAAAAAAAAATGGTACAAAACTGGTCGTAGAATGTCGTCTACGTACCGCTGTGCTGTAAGTGTGCCAGAAATGACCACCAAAGGGGTCCGGCTATCAAAGGAGATGGCACCCCAGACCATAACGCCCTGTTGTGGGCATGTGTGGCGTGCGATAGTAAGGGCAGGATCCCCACGCTGCCCTGGACGTCTCCAGACACGTCTGCAGTTGTCGTCAGGACACAGTTGGAAACGGCACTAGTCACTAAAGACTATACGTCCCCAGTCAGCGCAGTTCCAAGTTGATCGAGCCCGGCACCACTGTAATCGGACTTGACGGTGTAAAGGCATGAGAGGTAAGCGGCGTAACGTTCGGCCCGAGCATAAATTCCGCTCTCTCAGTCGTCTACAGAGGGTCATGTTGGACACATGTGTGCGGGCCACACGTTGGATAGTTGATAACGACGAATCCGGTGCTGTGACAGCTGCTCTAACAATCGCTCTGTCTTCCCGTTCTGTTGTGGCCCTAGGTCGACCACTGCCATCCCGACGCTGACATCTGCCGTTGTTGACCCACTCTTGCCAGCACCGTCCAATCGCCGCATCGCTTCGACCCACATGTCCAGCGATTCTTCGATTCGTCCAACCAGCCTCTTTCAATCCGATAGCACAACCTCTTTCAAACTCTGACATATGCTCGTAATGAGCACGAATCTTTTGGCGAGGCATTGTTACAGTCAACGTAAGATATCCACAGTCAAAATGCAACAGAAATTTTGACCACATATTGAGAATCGCTCCTTATATACACCTGCTGAAAGCGCAATTCCGATGCGCTGGAATTCCTTCTATTCATTCATTGGACACCAAATTTTAATCATTTGCATGTTCGGTCAAAATGTCTTTGAATACGAAATTTTATT
Organism: Dysdera silvatica; assembly: GCA_006491805.2. Lineage (NCBI taxonomy): Eukaryota > Metazoa > Arthropoda > Arachnida > Araneae > Dysderidae > Dysdera > Dysdera silvatica. The sequence continues at coordinate 107,498 of QLNU02014666.1, read as the reverse complement.
ACAGTCGGACAACTCCTTCTTGGTGCATCGATTTTTTTGTTATAGAGTGTATATTCATGTGTTAATGCAGTAGTTCCCAGACTTTTTTGGTTCATGTCACCCTTAGTATTCTAAAATCATGCTATGTAACATTTTCACGGCACAAAGTTGAAAACCACTTGGTAAATATCTTTTCAAATTATAATATGTGCTGTATTTGATTTATTATGATATATATATATATTTTTTTTTTTTAGGAGACACGTTGTCGGTATGTATTATTTATTTTGTTAATTTTTTAAAAATTATTCCATATATTCTTCCTACTATTTTCAGTTCATTAAATTGTATATAGAACATGCATTATTTCAAACTATGTAACTCTTAACATATAAATCATAGCATCTATATTTAAAACTAATCATGTTGCAAGGTTTAAGCAAAATAATGGCCAGTTGATTTTTTTTTTGCAAGGATAGCAAAAGTTGTTCTGTACCAAATATTGTGAGTAAAAATATTGCCTGAGAAAAGTGTGTCACATCGTCAAATCAGTAAATTTAATGAATTCAATCATTAGGATGAAATATATACACATTCAGAAAGACCAAAGGGAAATTGGGAAATAGGGGTGTGGAGGGATAACTCAAATACAGTTAAATTTTTGACACTCCACTTTTATATGATTCATACTAGAACTCATATTTCAGGTAGAGACAACAAAAATGCCACACACACTTCGGTTGGTTTCGAATCAGTGATCTTTGGACTACTGTTTTGATCCTTAAGCCACTGAACAATAGGTCTAGGTGATAACAGAATTTTTACTCCGCGATAGTTTCATTGGATTAAAATTATGATAATACAATGCATTGTAGTATTGGACAACTGTTATTGGAATCAGTGTTGTGAAGTTGATTCTTGATGTGTTGCACTTTTAAGTTATATATATATATATATATAGACATATATACATACAGGGTGTTTCTGAATTCATGAGACAAACTTCTAGGGGTTGTTGGGGACACCAAGTAAGGCATGCCCATATCCTGTGTCAAAGTAAAGGACAGGTTTGGTTCTAGAATCTAACTACTGTTTACGTCCATGTTGTTACTATGTACGATTTTTTTTCAAAAATAGCCGTTTGAGCACTATAGTGAATTTAGTGTTTGTGTCCACTATTTTCAAGGTTTCAGAATGTCTACAATTTGCCATTTCATAAATTTTAAATTATTTAATGCCAACGGTCGCCAAGTTCTTATTTGGTGACCTTTGAAATCAGTGAAATTCACTGGCATTGCAAAGTGTAAAGTGAAATAAATCTTGGAAACAGAGATATTTTGGGCAGAGCCAGTGTTAATTGGGGAGGCAACCCAGGAGACACCCGGTCGCTAAAAATTATAGCGAGTGCACTGAGAATTCAGATCTTAGCTGCCCTTGCAAATTATCTGCAAATACAAAAGTCTTGACCACAGAGCAGGATGGTGGTGGTAGGGGGAGTATTGCCCACGATGAGAACCACCAGCTTTGAATATCTCATCAGTGGAAAATTCAAAACAGTTATGTGCAATAATCTAAATTATGCATGTGAAAATACTGAACAGAAGAGTGGCAAACTTATTTCAATTAGTTGTTTTTACTGTCCGCTGAGGAGGAGGAGGACATGGTTAACTACAATGGGATATTATATATCTAGTCTTCCCTCGGGGCACACACAGATTTTCTGATCCCCTATGTTGAAGGGCAACTCTGCCCCCCCTGCATTATTTATGCCACATAGTCTATATTTTTTTCCCATTGTACTTCTTTTCTCTTCTGTTTTATTTTTTTTTATTCCCTGTTAAAAATAAGTTCCTGACCTCTGCTTTAAGGTTCCGTGTGCATTGCATCCCCCCTTCTCTGCATACCTGCCCGCCAAGTGGGACATTCAGTTCCACCCAATAAATACAATGTAATATGGGGGGGGGGGCTTGTTATGAACTTACAAGGAAGCACTTTCACGTCCCTTTGTCACATGTCTTTTGCGTCTCATTGCTGTAAAGAAGCACTTTTCAACGATGGTGTAAGTAAATAATTTATGTTTCTTTTCACACCCATGAAGAAATGTTTGTTATAGTGTGCTGTACTACCCCTTAAAGTTTGCCCTCCTCCCCCAGTAAGCCTTATATGCATAGGCAGTATTGTACTGTCATTATTATATTTATTACAGTATGTATATATATTTAAAGGTTACAACTGGTAATGTTCAATTTTTCTGAAAGAAATGAATGAGACAGTTGCTATGAATGGAATGAATGAATGAGAGAGAGAACTGGCAGTAATAAAAGGAGTTACTATTGCACATACTATGCATAATTATTATGTTAAAAAAATTGTGCAGCTTAGTGAAATAAAAGGTAGTTTCTATTCTAATTCAAATTACAGGATTTGCTCAAAACAGTGACCTCTGACCATAACACAGGTCTCACAGCGTCGACGTAAGGATTTCTGTAGTTTGTCATAAACACCAGTCATATTGTGTACAGATGCAGTAGTGACGAGTTCCTCATTGGATTGAACAAGAGTGTCGTAGACTACGCTCTTAAGATTGCCCCAGAGGAAGGAATTAAGAGACAATAGATTGGGCGATCGGGGGTGCAAGCGATAGGACTACCTCGGCCTATCCAATGACGGTGAAATATGGCGTTTAAATTGTTGTGCACTTCAGTGCTAAAAATGGCTCGTGTTCCATCGTGCTGGAACCACATACGTCGTCGGATGGCTAAGTGAACATCTCCTAGCAATTCCGACAACACCTCTTCTAGAAAAGTATGGTATGTTCTCCTGTCAAGGTGGTCTGGTAGAAAATATGGTCCAATTAAAAAGTTGACGATTCCCACCCAAATATTGACAGAAAACCGCTGTTGATTAGAATGTGGCCATGTTGTGTATGGATGAACGTTCGCCCATATATGCGAATTGTGTATATTAAATACGTCATCATGTGTGAAAGTTGCTTCATTTGTGAATAGCATATGTGCTGGAAAATCCTGGCATGTTCTATTCTTGTGTAAGAACCAACAGGTGAATTCGACATGACGAGGATAAGCCACATGCGTCAAGGCTGGCACTCTCTGTAAATGGAATGGATGCAATTGTTCCTCATGCAATGCTCACTATACCATGCTATGGGACACACTAAAGCCATGGCCTATAGCTCTTGTGCTTATGTCCGTCCGCTGTTCCATCATATGTTGAATGCTGTGTGTTATATCTGGCATTTGACACTTCTTGCATGATTTGCATCAGCTCCGGGTTAGAGGAAGGATCCTGTCTCGCACAGCTAGCAGTGCAAAATGCTTGGCAGTCGCCCACAGGGATAGCTTATCCTCATGCAATCAAGGCTTCTTTGCTAATGCTGTTAGCCACTGCACATAAATGCATGTTGGCTTTCGGCAACAGGAATCTATGTATCAGCTGGAGAATTGGAAGCTGAGAATAATGATGTTTGTGGATTATGCCATCTCTTTAAATACTTGTGCGATAGTCCCATCTAGCGCACTGAACTTTAGTTTCCGATCACACATTGTACTGTTATGAGGTTATTTTTGTTACTGTGTGTGTTGTATCCACAGGACAGGCAAAGAATAATTTTACTACAAGCTCAGAATAATTTAAACTCCCTCCCCAGATAAGCACTAGCCTACTAATAATTAATTTAGGAGGCCAAGAGATTGAGAAGGCTTCACAAATGGTTCTCACGGTCTTTGAAAGTCCTTGAATTTTTTTGCCAGACCTCTTGAAAAGTACTTTAAAACTGTCAAAAATGTGGTTGGTCCTTGAATGTTTCCCAAAACCTTTTTTCAAGTTTTGGCAAAAAAAAAGAGGGTATTTCCCTTATTTCCAATGTAGTAACAATGTAAGGTCCTTGGAAAAAATTATTTGGTCCTTGAAAAGTCATTAAAGGTCCTTAAAATTATTTGTCCCTAAAAAGTCCTTGAATTTCATCAGGACAAAAGAGTGGGAACCATGTTACAGCAATGAGACGCCAAATGCTTGTGACAAAGGGACATGAAAGGCTTTCCTTGTTAGTTCATAATGAACTCCCCTTCCCCAATACAGTAAGCACGCATTGTGTTTATAGGGTGGAACTAAATGTCCCACTTGGTGGACAGGTACGCAAAAAAGGGGGGTGTAATGCACAGGAAACCTTGAAGCACAGGGGTCAGGAACTTATTTTTAACAGGGACTAAAAAAAAACAAAAAACAGAAGAGAAAAGAAGGGAAAGTGGAAAAAAATATGGACTGTGCGGCATTAATAATGCAGGGGGGGGGCAGAGTTTCCCCTCGCCACAGGGGATAGGAAAATCTGTCGCCCCCCGATGGAAGATTAGATGCATAATATTCCATTGTAGTTAAACGTGCCCCCACCTCCCAGCGGATGGTTAAAACAACTAATTGAAATAAGTCTGCAGCTCTTCTGTTCAGTATTTTCACATGCATGATTTAGATTATTGCACATAACTGTTTTGAGTTTTCCACTGATCAAATATTCAAAATGGGTGTCTTGAATCACGGGTGCCAATTTCCCCAATCCCACCCCCCAGATCAAGACTTTCGTATTTTCAGATAATTTGTAAGGGCCACTAAAATCTGAATTCTTGGTGCACACCCTACAATTTCTAGCGACCCTGGGCATGTACTGGGTCACCTCCCCACTTACGCCGACCCTGTTTAAGATATATCTTTTTGCCAAGATTTATTGCGCTTTTCTATGCTGGTGAATTTCACTGGTTTTCGAAAATTGCCAAATAAGAAATAACCCTACGTTCGTTAGCATTAAATAATTTTAAAACTTCACGAAATGGCAAATTTTAGCCATTTGTGGAAAAATTGAATGCGGTGGATACAAACAGTAAATTCACTGTAGTGCCCGAATGGCTAATTTTTGGAAAAAAAAACTCACTGAACAAAAAACGTTTATTTTGATGTTTTTCACCTGTTACACATACTTGTAACTGAACTTGGCAGTTCACAACTCTTTTCTAGTGTGCTAAAAAAGGCAGTTTTAGGCTTATTTTCACTACATAGTAACACAGATCAGGAACAGGAAACTGAATTCCGGATTTCTTTGTCTCTTTTGTATTATTAGCTCAATCACTTAAATTATGTATCAAAAATTGTATTTAATTCATGCAGTTGGCCACGTAGCAATGACATGGATGTAAACAGTAGTTACGCTCTATGGCCAAACTGTCCCCTTTGTGGACACGGGGATATGGGTAAATATGCCTTATTTGGTGTCCCCAACAACCACTAGAAAT
>QLNU02014666.1:51406-97868 GCA_006491805.2 Dysdera silvatica | reverse complement strand
AGAATTCTGTTAGAAAAATGGGGCCGACATATTTGCTCGACTTAGGAGTTGCCAGAACTTTCGATATAGTTCTATCAATCGGTTAGAAAGATTTAAAATTGTAGAACTTACATGTATGAATATCAATTTACTATTCGCTTTCAAGGAAGGTCTGCCAAAAATGTATTACCATAAAAAATTTTACACTTCGAAAAACAGCGCATACAATCGAATAATTATTTAAATTTTGAGTTGCTTTCCCCTCAATAGTTGTTTTCATTGCACAGATACTCTGCAGGGCTCATAAACATATATATAGGCGCTGACTGATCTGAACTAAAGATAAAACGAATCGTTAGTTTTTCAGAAAACATTCCCTTCTTTTAAGAGAATGCGTTCTTTGATTTATTCCATTCTCTTATCTCTTAACTCTTTCCACAATGCCCATTCAATTTAGGAGAAGTCGGTAATTTTGACTTTAGCTCTTTGGAAACCGAAAGGAGCAGCGAGAGATTGAGCGACATTTTCTAAAGAATAATGAGTTATTACTTATTTCCCAACTATTTTAGCAAATTTTTCTTTGTAGTCAGTCTCATCCCGGTTGTATATCTCTGATTTGAACTAGGCCAATCTGAGACCAAAGAAATCTTATAAGAGATCAAATAAACCGTAATATCAAAGTGTATATATATCTCACTATGCATGAGAGTGGTTCCATCATGGCGTCATTTAGTTCATGGAGATGAGATTCATACCCTTTGTTTTTGTACTCAGAATCATGAAGTTGGATGCGTACTTGGATGTTCTGGAGAATTCTATCCTTTCCACATTGTCGGGCTATTATAGAATTGACCGTTGTCTTTAATCGGTTAGACAAAGCTCATGGACACATAATATGTGAAGGAATATATTTTCTTAGAATGAAGATGAAATATTGGATAGGCGTGTGCTCAGATTCCGAATATATATCTAACTGAATACATTTGCGGTGATTTGGTGTGATGGCCACACCACTGCGATAACAATTATCTTCAAAATCATCCCCGGCTGCTGTTTTGCGGAAAAAGTGGGGAGACATTACAAACAACACCTATTAAAATTTTCAAAAAAATATGTTTGGACGTGTTGCTACCGTAACTACAGCTGCAGTGGCCCTACCAATCACTGAAACGCAAATAGAGTGCCCTGCGGTGGCGCAGTGTGGTAACGCGTTCTCCTATTGCGCGGCTAATCCGGGTTCGACTCCCAGCAGTGCAAAAAGAACGCTTACTCAGAGATCTCATAAAGATCGCACTGCTCACTGTAGTCCGGGGTTTGGTTCCCCAGGCCTTAAGAGGTTCGGATTCCTCGGAAAACTGTAGGTCCCGGCGCAGCATGACCACTGTAGTCTTTGAGCCGTAAAACCAAAAAGCAGACCAAACCAACCAATGGCTCATAAGATATTTGCATGCAGCTGTAAACAATAGCTCTTTTCTGCATGGCAATGATTCCTTATTTCTAACTTCAGGACTTTTAATATGTTCAGTAGTATTAACAAAAAACCTTCATCAAATTTCAAACTTCCATTCACATTTATTGTATTTATTTTCCTCCATTATCTTGGCTACTTGCCAAGCCTCAGTAAGAATGATTTCCAGTTCACTTAAAGAGTCAGCAGAGATGCTAACCTAGATGAAATGGCTCTGGCGGTGGTGCAGTGGTAATGTGTTCCTTAACATATTATTAATGTGGATTAGCTCTCAATGGTGCCCCACACCCCCCAAAACCCATTCTAACTGCTTTATGTAGCCCAAGGGTTGGTTTCTTAGGTTGTAAGAGTTTCAGGTTTCTTGAAAAACGGTAGATCCTGCTGCAGCATGACCTTCACTATTCTTGCATTATAAAAGTACAAACAAAATATGCCTAGCTTCAATGCATCTGCCAAATGCCTTCCTGGCATTTTTGGTATAATTTGTCAGAGGGGTTTTGCTGGTCACTGCAAATTATCAATACTCTCCTCTTGACACATATTGTCCACTGGATGAGCTCTGACATGAAGTGTTATCATCCATAAAAAGTAATGAATCATCACAAATGACTTTTCACACTGTCAAGTGCCTAAATGTTCAATAATGATGCGTGCTAACAACTGAACAATCAAACTCTTGTAAAAAAGGTTTTTTAATTTTAAATTTTTTTTCTAAAATTCCTTGTTCCATACTGTCCTGTATCAGTACTTTATTTTTTAACTTCTGTATATAAAAACATATATTTTATAAAATTTTTAGGTGTATCATTCAATAAGTGGAAATTGCACACACCTTCAAAGTTCAATTTCAATATATAATACCTGTTCTTCTGGCTTGGATAACTTCTTTTATAATAGACAAATACTACAAGTGATATAGTTAGATGGTGTGTCTTTCTCTGCTGGATCCTACTGAAACAAGTACGTTTTTAATATATAAACTGAAGTGTCAAAACATCAGATGCACATAACTAATACTGTATAGTTCCTTCTTTAGCCCAAATAACTGCAGTTACTTGATTTTCCATTGAATCAACATGGCGTTTTCGTCTTTACGAGGGCACATCAAGCCAGGAATATGTTCTATAATTGTTCATAATTTATATTCAACCTTGCTCATTAAGTGTTGCTGCAAGGCATCTAATAAGGTCTATATAGTGACTTGTAAGTGTTTTATAGCAAGACCGTAGCCAGGATTTAATTTCAAGGGGGTTCAAAAAATTTTTTCAGCATGTATCGATACAATCATAGCATGCAAGGCCGTAGCCAAGTCCCATTAAAAATTTAGTTTCGGGGGGACTGGTCCTTAAGATACCCCCCTCTAGATACAGGCATGCTCTATAACAGCGGTCTCCAACTGGTGGTCCATAGAGAAAGCTGGACATTCGTTGCATTTGTAATATTTTATTAATAATATAACAAAAATAATATTCTAAGAAATTCTCATATTCTGAATGACAATTTTAGCTTTTATATTGCACTAAATTCACAAAATGTGGTCCGCGGGGTTTAAAATTATGAATTTAATGGCCCGTGAGGCCCGAAAGGTTGGCGACCGCTGCTCTATAAGGTTTATATTTGGTGAAATATTGGTTAGTGATTGATATTGGCTAGAAACTCAGTGTTCATTTAGCCAATTCTGTGTTGTGTATGTATTATGGGTCGAGGGGGTTATATATATATATACACATTATCCTGTTGATATAAACCATCACTACAAGAAAACGTGTCATTTACCAAGGGGTGTAAATGGTCTTTAAGGTGATTTGTGTACGTGGTTCGTGTCATGGAAGCCTCTAGTAGTAGTACTAGTCCCTGCCAACTCCAATGGAATACCATGACTGAGCTACCACCAGCTCACACAACACATTCCTGATAAGGTAGATCCATAGCCAGATATTTTGTCGCCATTCCACATGAATGTCCATCAACTCAAAACAACTAAAAACGTGGTTCAGCTGACCAGATCACATGGTACCAGTCAGTCACATCTAATAATTATGTTCTCTATCCTAGCTAAGGCACAATATCTATACCATGGTGTCAAAAGTGGTGAAGAATTTAGCTGACAACTACCAAACCCCAGTGAATGCATTGTATACTATATAATGTGTTGACTGATGGCTCGAGTGGCACTAGCATTGAATTGAGTTCTGACTTGAAACAATCTTCCCTTTTGAGTGATTACCATTTTCTTAAGGATTGGAAAGTCTTGCTTTTCCTTGAACTAGGTATGCTTACTGTTTTCACATGCTGCTGATGCTTTTCTGGTATTTTTATATTCCCAGCATGCTCTTGTTACTGTTGTCTGTAAAAACCCAAGCCTTAAAGATACTGTGTCCCACATCCTTCTGGCCTCTACAATTTGCCTGCAGCCAAGCAGTAATAAATCTTTAACATAATCTATATCTATTGAACATTTACTAAAGCACGATTAACAAGATGCATTACAATTAAGTAATAAATATATCATTCAACTTACCATTCTAAACTCCTGGCAGGATTATATTCTAAATTGAATGAACTCTCTTTCTGCCGAATTTGATGGACTGGATTCCAGATTAGATTAATTGCACTCTCTCACAGAAAAGGTTGTAGGAATTGAGTATAAATTTCCCTCACTTATTAATGAATCACATTTCACCAACCATGAACTAGTAAATTGTATTGTGAATACAGAAGATAGGTCTCAGAGTAACCATCTTATTTTTTGTGGTTTTGAGTCACACCTTTTCCAAGTCTCTTGGGACCTTAATCTCAGATCTATGTACAAATCATCTATCTCAATTTCGCCAATGGACATTGAGAAATGTTATTGACTGGGACAGGGTCCTAATCTAACAGTCCATAGGATTGTAGTTAACTTTCCTGCATTTAAGTTAAAAGATTCAATTTTGCATAATGCTTTCAGTCTAAAAGAATCTAAATTTTCAATTTGAGAGGACTTTTTTCCAGAAACTAGACTTTTAAAGCAAAAACTTTCGTAACTATCCTTAGTTCCTTGTGGAGAAAGTCAACATATGAAACTAATTTAATATTCTATTTTAATTAATGGTGCTAAATATTCCCTTAGCCCCTCTTTGGACACATTGGTTAAGGTCTCAGGAAACATCCTGAAGTAAATTTTCATGAGAAAAGCATTCGTATATATACTAGGAATCACCATTAATTTAAAAATAATTTATCTGTATGCTCCATTAGCATTTGTAGTATTTTGAACAAATTAAATGACTTAAATGCCTGAATTTTATCAACTGATCCTGATATTACAATTAGTGAAACTTGACTCCATGCATTGGTGATTCTCACATTTTTATTCCTAATTAAGTTTTTTATAGATATGACAGGCTCACTCAGGAGGAGATGTGGCTTTACTGATTAAAAATACTTATTGAAACACATTTTTACTAGAACTTCATTCCAATCTTGAAATTATTGCCAGTGAATGGAAGCCTTCCACCTTCAAACCATTTCTGATCTTCTCCATACATTTCCCTACTAATTCTTCTTTAAATTCATTTATTGAACTTTCAAGCATCCTTGATTCTTATTCTTTTTATCATATTATCATAGCTGATGATTTTAACATTCGTGGGATCTCTTGAGACCCCATTTCCTCAAATCTTGGTAACCTGACAATAACTATTTTATTGACTGACTTTTCACGCATAATCTAACTCAACATGTTAGTATGCTCACTAGATCTAACAGTTTTTCATCTAATACTTTTGGATCTAATTACTTCTTCCAATTCACTCATTTCTAAAAATCTAACAATTCTTCAAGGTTTAGCAAATCATGGTATTCCTTTTCTTGATCTTTTAATTACTCATCCAATTACTACATCTTGCCTACCAAAGAAAAATATATAACTTCGCTAGAACAGATTTTTCTTATATCCAAAATGTCCTCAACACTTCTCTAATTTCCTCGTTCAAGCATATTTAAATAAGTCACCTACTATGAAATTCTTTTAAAACTATAATTCATTCAATCCTTCTCAATATTCCTACAAAAAGAATTAGAACTAGTTACTCCAGTAAACCTTAGATCACCAGACATGTCATTCATCTTAAATGTGAAGTTCAAAGTCTCTCCACCAAATTTAAAAATAGCCCTTTCAGTCTATTTTTAAGAACAAAATCTCATGGATCTTCTTATGAATTTAAAAGTTCACATAAAAATGAAATGTATAATGTTGGATTATCTCACTTCTACTTTACTCCAATATCTTAAGGCTAAACCAGAGAAATTCTGGAACTTTTAAGACCCAAACCCTCCAAACAAATAACCTTACAAATCCAAAATAATTTAGTTTCTGACCCTTTTACAATTGCCACAAATTTTAATTCAGCTTTTTAATTGGGTTTTTTAATCGAGGAGTACTTTACCAATTTAATACTTGCTCGTCCCATAACATCTTTTACCCCTGTTCATTTTTCTAAGTCAGATTTAATAAAACTACTAAAATGTATTAAAATAAATGGTACAGGTCCAGATGGTATACCAAATATTTTGCTAAAAAAATTCCGACTCCACGGCTGAATACCTTATTCTATTTAACATTTCATTAAATTCTTCTGAACTTCCTAATGATTGGAAAATTAATAAAACAATTCCAATTTGCAAATCTGGTAGTCATACTAATCTATTAAACTATAGACCTATTACAATTACTTCATTATGTTTCCAACTTTTCGAACATATCATAGCCAGAGAGATACGCCTTGTATTTGAGTTCAAAATTATTTTTTCCTACCAACCAAACATGGGTTTAGAGAAGGTTATTCACGATTTCTCAGCTTATTAGTTTTACGCAAGATTTAGCTACATTCATTTACAATAACATCCAAACAGATATTGTTTTTCTCAATTTTTCAAAAGCATTTGACAGAGTACTTCATTCCAAATTAATCTAGAAACTCACTTTACTTGACCTTGATTAGCAAATTTTGTCATAGTTTGAGGCTTTTCTAAAACATGTACATGTACTCGAAAACAATTTGTGCAGGAATTCTAATTTTTAGACATCCATTCAGGCACTCCCCAGGGTGCAGTTTTATCTTTCCTTCTCTTTCTGATTTTTATTAAAGACATTATATCCTTTATCTCTCTTCCAGTTTGGCTATTTTCAGATGATTGTGTTATCTATAATCAAATATTTTCTATGATCGATCAACATTTGCATCTACAATCTAACCTTGACCTCGTTTCTCACTTGTGCACTCGGTGATCCTTACCTTTAAACTCATGTAAGACAGTCCTATTATCTATCCACAAGAAAACTAATACCTCTTCCTTCTCCTATAAAATCCAATCCATGGTAATTCAAGAAGTATTTCAAATATCTGGGCATAACCTTTACTTTTAATGTCTGGTGAAATCTCCACATTTCTAATATCGTTACTCAAGCTAAATCAAAACAATTTTATCTACGGAGACAAAACATTCTTCTAAATCGATCAGATTATTATGCTACAAAGTTTATATTTTTTCAATATTAAATTATGCTTCCAAAATCTGGGATCCTTTCACCATTCTTTATATCAACCACTTAGAATCTGTTTAAAATTTGGCTGCATATTTCATATTTAATAACTTGTCCTCGAATGTTTCAGTTACATCTCGTAATGCCTCATTAAATTTAATCGTTCTTTCCCTCCATTGTAAACACATGTGCCTTACTCTTTTGTAAACAATTTTTCATAATTATTATAAATGTGATTTTTCTCAATATCTTATATACCTGTCAGTTAGTTCTTGTATCGATCATCCACTAAAATTACGATCAATAACCTCTCATATTGACACTCATAAATTTAGTGTTTTTGCTCGAATGATAAATAATTGGAATAAACATAATTCAGAATGTTTCCTCAACCAATATCAATACATTTGTTTGTATCATCCAACAGTATGTAACTTCCTAATTGTACCTCTACCTGGAGGCCCATGTGCCAAGTAGTATTGCATAAATAAATTCAGCTGCAACCATTTCTATGGCATGGGGGAGTAGTCAGAATCTAAAAATGCTGCTGTACCTAATGTTTTGGCACTTCAAGATAGTTATATGTTTTGAAATTGAGAAAAGATTGTATCAGTTAATTTATATTCAATTCTATATTCACAGGTTTCTTGAAAATTTCCGGTCGAACCCAGCTCTCCAATAATTTCACTACTGTAAAACTAAATTAGAAAAGTAAATTTTAATATGTATAAACATTAATATATTGTAAGAAATGAACATACAATTATTTTCTGAATATTTGGAGGTGTGATGTGAAGCTTATTATATTCATGTTTCATTCATTTTTGTATATTTTTAAACTTTTAACTTACGAAATGTAAAACAAAATTACAGTATTAAAAGTTTTGGCATTGTTATTGTTATTTTAACCTTAGGCACTATGTCCACTTTTTTCATTGAAAACAGCCCAAAGCTGGTTTTGTCAAAGTGAGAACATTTTTTTCACGTGGTGACTATTTCTTTCTTTTTTTCGTTTATTCTCATCTTTTCCAATAAGGTTTGGGAACATTTAATGATTTTAATGAAATTTAATTATTTGACAAAAATGATTCTCAAATATTCTGTTTGATGAACGGCATGTTTAGTCAATGGAAGAGAAAAGAAAACGTGGAGAATCCTTGCGAATGATGTCTTTGGGGAACTTTTTCTCCATCCAACATAATACGCAGTGCAAGCATTTTCGAACTGCTTTCAAATTTTGGATGTCTTTCTCTCTCTACAATCATTTTTGTTTCATAAGGGCTAATTAGACCTGGGTCTATATTGCTAGCGTAAGACCCATAGTCGCTGTCCCTGCACTATCGCTCACCCACAAGGACTGTAGAACTCCATCACTAACTTTACCTATTTCATACTTGCCAACTTGTAAAGTATTTCACCGAATTGATTCAATACCACCCAAACTCTAGATTCCCATTAAAGATTTAGGTGGTATTGATTGATTGCAAACGTTGTTTTATTTATATTTTCAGTAATAAAAAGAAAACTCAATAATGATTTAATGAATTTTTCCTCGATATTTATAGCATGTTTTTGTTCCATTTTTTTATTGCTACTATTCTTCTCACAGCATCAACTTAGCGAACACATTTGGATTCAAACCATGTGGCTTGTAATGTGACTTTCGTGAACAATATGAACTTCGTAAGAGCATTGACCATAGAGGGGAACTTTGTAAGAAATAATTGCTAGAGTATTCTTTTGAAGTGAAAATGAGCAATACAACACTTCACTCTCAAACCCAGATTTGGGGTTCGAAATACCTTGAATACAGCAATGTCACCCTCTCTTTCATCACAGTATATACAGTAAAATTCCTCTAAGGCGGCCACCATCGGTTCTTCTAGAAAACTGGCTATTTCGAGGGGTGGCAGCTGAACAGGGGTACTGATAAAAAAATTTCCAAAACTGTTAAATTTCAAATTTTCCAATATTCCAATGCATTAAAAACGAATATACGTCCATTTTGCTATTGTATTACTAGATTACAGATATAACATCGCTATATGGGGGAGCATAGTTTTTCGAAAGGATCAGAAACAAGTCCCCTAAAAGTACCCCCTGGTCGTTGTTAATTGAAAGGGAAATTTCGCATGAGATGGCAAAGCTTTCTTTATTGATAGGCACAATGGTGTTTCTAATAATGAATCAATCCCTTCACCTGTCTAGCTACAAGGCGCTAACAAGTGGCCGTGCAGTGAAGTTCAACTACATATTTTTTTTCGTAATTAGAAGTTCTTCAAAGAGAGATTTATTCTGTGTGCATATATGTGTACACGCACATAGAAAAGTCATTTGGAAGAGTAAGGCAACCTATCAGGATTTCTAAGTTAAGCTAGCCACCCCCAAAGAAAGTTTTGTGATAGAAAATCATGGCATATAGGGGGCAGTAGCGTGGAGGGGTGTGTGTGCCAGGCACAAAAAATTTCGATATTGGATTAATGGCAGGGAATGCTAATGGGTTTTAGGGTGCAAAACTTAAAACTGACCCCAGCCGCTAGCAATGCAAACTATGCCACTGGGGGGTGGGGGGGTGGAAGGATGTGTGTATGATTACCGTATGTGCATTATAAGGTGAAATAATGACATGTTTATAAATAAATTTAATTTAATGACAAACTGCTTTTTTGATGTTAGGGTTGGGGGAGAGGGGAACGTTTTTCCCGAGGAGTACAGATTGACGGAATTATACAGTAAAAAAGTGGTAATGGAAATAAACTTTTTCCTGGTGGCATTTTGTGGTTTTTGTTTAAAAACTGGTCTACCACCCAAAGTTTTAGAACTAAGATCGCATGGTTTGCATAGTTTGATGTTCGATTCCGCCGATGGAGGGAGATCGTTTGGTAAAGGTGTGTCCCTGGTGGCATTTTTTGGAATTTCGTGATGAGGGTGCAAGATTTTTGGCTGACCTTCGTGTCTCTAATAGAAGGAACAAAACAGCTACCATAGTGCCCTCTGGCGATCTTTTTTTTTTTTTAAAACCGGCCATCTCCAAAATTCTAGAGCTGGAATCAAGTTGTCCACGAAGTTCAATTTCATCAAGCGAGGGAGATTTGACTTATAAATAGATTTTATGTGTTAAATTAAAATTATACTTGATTTTAAATTTGAAACCTACTAATTTTAATGATTGACCTTAGTCTATTTGTATTATCTTGTTTGGTGTTGACAGGGTGTCTATGGATCTGGAAAATATGGAAAAGTCAGGGAAATTTGAAATACAAAGGCCCAAGTCAGGGAAATTTGAAATTCATTGTTATAATAAATAACTTATTAAAATAATTTTCCTGAACTGTGCTTTTCATACCACATTACCTACTGAAAAATTTGAAAAACTTGTACTTTTGACTAAACTTCTTCCAAAAGTTACCATTTTGCACCAAAACTAATATAATTTATATAAAATTATTAAGCCCATATATTTCTCAGGAGAAAATGTTTGCCAAATATGTAACTAAAACTTGGAAAAAAAATGTTTTTAGCTAAATTATTTAATCTGTAAGGGATTTTGATCATACAAATCTCTTTTCCTTTAAATAGTCTATATTCATACACACTTTAAATGGAATAGAAGATGAAGCATCAGCTTTGCGATTATATAGTTAAATGCTTTTATAATAAATACAAAAAGGGCTGGATGAAAGTGTTATAAATATTTAATTAATTCAAGTTTTTAGTATAAAGAAATGCATTTTTAATATAGTTTTTGAATTTGTAAATTCACTGTAATTGAGTTATAAATGGTTTTGGGGTTTGTGTTAATGAATGTTAGTCTTAAATCATAATTTTATTATGCAAACTTTAATGTGTTGTGTATAGTTTACTGTAATTAGCGACTGGAAATCGATTAACATTTGGTCTGAAAAACCTTGAAGAAAGTCAAGTAAGATTAAAACAGAATTTTGTTAACTACTTGATTACTTTTAAAGAATTGCTTTTCATTTTCAAACTTGTTTCATGATTATGATACTTCTTAGATTATGTTTAATTATAATGTATCCTAATGTAAATTTATTTATTAAAATAATATAAGAATGAAGTTGCTTGCATAGATTATCCCTATAATTCATTTGCTGTGTGTGTGAGGGGGGGTCCTTAATTTTGGTTAGGTATTTAAATTTTATGTAGAAAAATTTATATAAATCTTGATTTAGTGAAATTAGAAAATTATGAAATTAGAAATGAATTCTAATCTTGAGAAATTATTTTGATTTGATTTTCTGTTCAATACAACCTGCATTTATCAATAAATAGCGGTTAATAAGGGAAAAAATATAGTACCCCATTCGATTATAGACACGATTCATTGCATGTTTGCAATTCATGAGCCAATGCATTAATCCTCAAAAATTGTAAGATTTTCAAAATTGAAATGCTGACAAGTATGCTATTGACAGACTGAGGATATTCAATAATAACTCTGACTGTCAGGTATTGTCAAGTCCTATAATAAAGACTTTGGCGTTGAAATATATAACTGTACATGTTGTTCTGTTGTACAGGTTTTTAAGGTATTATATATATTTCTTTCTTTGGAGAATACTGTAATAAGTCTGCAGCACAGGCGAGTGCTTTTGTGTCAACAGGAGCAACAACTGAATAGAATTTGGTCACTTCATTTGATATTTCTGATATAATGAACTGTGACTCAATTTGACCAAATCATAATTCATGGTCCGACTTCAGAAATGAAAAGGTCTTAAATGGTACTATTACCAATTTCATAGGCTGGGTGCAAGTTTCTCAATCATTTTTCATAAATCTAAAGTCAAAAGCGTTATGACTGGATAATAAAAAATAATCTTGCCAAAAATCTTGCCAACAGCTTACTTGACTGCAGGGCAATCAAAAATTGAAGGTCATGTGCAGATGGTTACGAATATGGCATATTTATTTACCAATTACTACATATTGAGTTGAAAGTTTTAGTAACGAAATGTCTGATTTTATATTAATTCCCAGTGCAATAAATAATGAGCACAATAATTAGAAAACTTTTTGATATCCTAAACTATTAAAATTATCAAAAACTGTTGCACTATTGAAAAGTCAAAACCAGAATACTGTGTTGCAATAATGAATACAGTGATAAATAACATCTGCTGTTTTAATGCAGAAGTCACACTGTTGCCATTTAGATTCCCCACCATCATGACCAGGTTATGAAATTAATGTTGACGATACTACTTTTTTTAAAACTTTTTCTTGTTTAATGCTGAGGAATGTAATTGAAAATCATGTCCAGGTCGTTATCGATATTATGATTTTGTAACTTTCCTGCAGTCATAATAATACTCACAGTGGCGACAACAATAACTCAGTGGCACACTGATAGGAACCCAGAACTGTTCCTGAATGATGCTGAGGGCACTGAAGTTCGCGTCTAGATGGTTACCATTGTGATAAATAGACTTGCTATAATTATTAAGAAGTGGAAATATATACATAGGACATAATAATAAAAAATTATTTTTTTCTATTCTTACATTTATGTTTTGTTTTTGTTCTTACATCTCTGCCTAAGCTGCTGATTTAATTGTAAGAATGGGACCATACAGTATATTGAATTAGGTAAGGTCTTTTTTACAACATGCAATTAACATATTTTGTTAAATTTTTGCATAAGGCAACTTCTTTAACGACTAAATTTTTGTTGGAAGACAACTATTTTTGTGACTAAATTTTTTGCTTGAGGCAACTATTTATAAGTGTTTAGGCTACTAAAGCAACTATTTTCAACACAAATTTGTGTGACAGCCCTGTATATACATTAGTTGAATTTTAGCCTTGTCGTTTACCTATTGTATGTGTTCTGATCATCAAGCAATTTTGATAAAGTGAATACCCAATTCTATTTCATTCCAGAGTTTTAATTTCTATGTATTTTCTGAGAGTAAAAATTGAAGTGGAAATATTGGTGGGAAATATATAGAACTGAATGCTCAGCAAAATTGCATGGCAATGGGTACATTGAGGGAATTTTAACTAAAATATCTTATTTAAATAAATGATAGAAAAGAATTCAAATTAAAAGAAAATACATTTTATCTTTGTTCTTAAAAATTGGAATGAATATTAATTCTGCATTCATTTTAGTTTTGCCCCCTCCCCTTTAAATAATGAGATGGGAGGGGATTTGATGTGCATGCAAACTTTAAATAAACAAGTAATTGAGTTAAAAGAATGAGTCACAGAAATGAACAACTTCGCACATCATTAATCTGAATGCATTTTTAATATAGTCAAATAGCATTAGTGCGAACACTCATAATGAAAAAAAAAATCCTTAAAAATTGGTTTGTGTTATCTGAAAAGGACGGAATATTATTCAAATTTTACAGGGATTCAGAAAACAGTTTGCATTTGGTGTGTTTGCATTAACAAGCTTCAACTGTATTTTTGTACTGTATTCGTGAGATTTCTTTAAAATTGAGATTTTATGTTGAAATTTTACTTCACATATCTTATGAGCTACTGAAATTTTAATAATTTGCTGCAACTGCAGTGTTCATTTCAAAAGAAGAGTTAACTATTTCTTTCCTTTTCCTTATGTTCTTGAAATGAGCTGACATTACTTCTCACCTACGAATACCTTATTGTGAGAGACACTTCAATCACGTACATAACCTATCCATCTCAGGAGTTCATTTGAAGACTGTGGAGCAATAGGTGAATGTCTTGCTTCTCTGCTACGCTAGCAATGCTGGTTTTTACTTTCAACGTTTTGAACAATCAGTTTATACCATCTCTGGTTCATTTCTCACCACTGATAATATGTACGCTAAGAGAAAAAATTATTATGCCTACCTGAGTAGGAACATAATAATCACCACATGCATATATCCTTTCAAATGGCAGGGTAAAGCTGATGAAAACTAAGAGTAGAATATATATTAGGGCAGGGGTTCTCGACCTGTGCTCCGCAGAGCACCTGGTGCCCCATGAAACCTTTCAAAGTAATCCTCATACTCTAGCGCTCAAAAATTACAAAAAGTCGTTGGATTTCCTGCTAAAAAGGTTAAAAAAAGTCAGATTTATGAAACATTTTCACTGGTCCCTGAATTGAAAATTTTCCGACCAAAGGAAGATCAATTTGCTAGATTGGCAACATTGCACACCCTCATGTGACTACCCTTCGAGTATTGAACTCAACTTGAGTCAGTTCAACACTTGAAGTGACTACCTGAAACATTGAGAATGTCGGCAATAGAAGACTGGATTGCACCATGCTAGCCCATCTCCTCAGTGAGAATGCCTCCGCAGATTTAGCTACAATTAGCTTTGAGGACGAACCTTGAATTGAGGATCCATCTTGTGGACGAAAAACTGGCCTTTTCATTTTTTGCAATGGATTGCTGGCTGAAGATGGATCATTAAAGCGAAATTGTCAAAACTTCCTATCAACTGTGGAAGCGTCAACAGTAAACAGGTATGTCCAAATATAATGTTAGATGCATTTTTTTATTATTTATATCAGACTTTTATTATTAGGGGAATAGATAATATGGACAACTTTATTGTTTTTAATGAAATACTTAATTTAAATATAACTACACTTGACTCCCGTTATAATGAATTTCTGCTTATAATGTAAGATTTTTAGATTTTGGTTGGGCATGCATTATATCCTACTTAAATTCTTCGTTTATAACATACATGATTTTCTATAATTCCGGTCATAACATAGCAATATTTTTTCTGATCTTCCCCCCACCTACGATATCATTTTTTTTGTCGCTATAAATATTGTTTAACCTTGTATATTTTTGTAAAGAATATCCATTGCCATTTCTTCTTCACTGATATGAAACAACCCAGATAGTTTATTGTTATTTCATTATTTGGTGGTAGTACAGATACTGTCCCACAAGATCAATTTTCCCCTAGAAACATGAAGGAAAGTCGCTGTAGGTGGGGTTTTGACATCAGTGATTTTAACACGTGATGTGTGATGTCACACAGGGTGGGGCATCATACGGTGTTTCTCTGTGGCGGTGGTAAGCCGTTTTGAAGCTGCTTCGTTATTCTTTTGAGCGTCATGGAAGTGTTGCAGCGATTGGAAAGATGTCGGAACATTTCAATATGGATTTTTTTGTTCAATTGCGGTTGAAAGGGAAGAGGAATGTTGTTGGATTGGTTTGTGGGAGAAGGTTTATTTGGTTTGGAGTAGAAGGGCCCGGTTTGCAAGGTGCGCTTGTATGCCAGGCCTAACGTGGATGACTGTGTAGTTGAAGAGGTGAAGTTATCCGACAGATAAAAGTTAGTATGCCGTTTTTATTTTGTTCGCTGCACTGAGAAAAAGGAGCAGGGGGAGGGGAAGAGATGGAGGAAAAGAGAGGAAAGCCAACAGCGGGAAAGGTTAAGAGGCGAAGGGGGTGGAGGCTGGGAGTAGAAAGGGATTCCAAGGGTAAGGGGGAGTAGGAAAAGACTGCCAAGAAAACAGGGATTGGGAGGTGGAGAGGGGAAGGGGGAGGAGAAAGAACATGAAGAGGTTAGAGAGGTAGGAGTGAAGAAAAAGAGACAGGTTAGAAGCAGAGAGGGTAGGGGTGAAGGCTGGGAATAGGATGAAGGGAAAGGGGTGGAGCCTGTATTGTGAGGTAAGCAACATGGCGGCAAGCCAGGACAAAGTTGCCAAGCGGGCTGGAAACACTTCCCACTAAAAACGAAATGGGACAGTATCTGTACTAGTGCCCACTATTTTTCCATATCTTCATAATTTTGTTTTTATATTTTCATAATTTATATTGTATTTTGAACTTGGCTTTACGAAAAAGTTTTAATGATTATTAACACGGGTGTAAACTTTAAACAAATTATTCGGGGGTAGGGTGCAAAAAATTAAGGGGAAAAATTTGGTCTACTTCTATTTGAGATGCTGGCAGCAGCAATATATTAATGTTAAAAACTAACATTATTGGGGGGGGGTCACCTAATTCAAATATTGAGGGGCAACTTTGCCTCTCCTTCCCCCAAAGCTTATATACATCCATGGTTACAAAACGAATAATTCCTGTAATTGCCCGTATATAACAGCAGTAATTTTAAAAATAATGCCTTGTTCCATATTACCACTACTACCCTTATCATTTACTCATCCCAGCTAAGAAATACATTATTTTTCAATTACAGTACGAAAGAAGGTGGAGTAGGTGCTAGTGCTACAATTGCTGTACAGGATGAAAGGTTTTGGATGAATCAATGACAGTGAGTTAGCCAGACTATACTGAAGTGTGGAACCAACTGCACAGTTCTTTGGAGAACAGTGCAATGGAGAAAAAAACGATAAAAAGGAAATACCATGACTCCTGTTTGAATATTGGGTTTACTGAGATGGGTGCACAAGGTTCTGCAGAAAACTGAATTCGCAGAAATTCAACGTCATAACGTATCATATGGTGATGTCAGTCATCACCGATGCTGATGGCAGTCATCACCGATGCTGATTGGTTCACTGTTAAATTGCATGGCCACCACATATTGGAGTTACTCCCTATTTTGGCTAAAGCAATCATTTTCTTCAATATTTCGTCCTTCCTTGTTTGTAATTCAAAATCAAAGATGGAATAGGAGGTACGGAGACGGGAATCTTATATTACATTATGGATCATTTTGTTTTACCGACAACATTCATCAAATAATGTGGCAAACACTTTTTATCTGGTTTGTTTCAGAAACGATTGTAAAGAAAGAGCAGTTTTAAAAAACAATATTTTGAAACATATGAAACCCCATATACAACCCGGTGATGAAAAGGAAGTTTTCCACATCGCAAAGATCGATGAAAGCCACGTATTACGAATTGGCAGAATGGTAAAGAATTTTTCAATTTCTTTATTAAATGGGTAAAGTTGGCTTTGAAATTATAAGAGCATTGGGGTATTTTTCCCAGGAATTTGAAGACATGGGCATCCATATGAGTACTTCTAGGGGTGGGGGAGGGGGAGTTAAATTGTTAAATTACTACCTTCTTTTCATGGCTGTCAAACATTTTAGTGAATGTACAAGATACTAAAATGCTACATATATATTTTATAAATATATATGTACTGCTTGTTTGGATTTTTTATGGCGCAAGAGCATCTGGGCTATACTGCGCCAAACATGGTAAAATCAAAGACTGTTGTAAAAGCCAGTTCTTTGTAAAAATTTAAAGATGTATGTATAGTCAGCATGGTCATTTAAAATGTCAGAGAATGATGAAGAGTTAGAAGTAAGTGTGCAAGCAAGGCCATAACAAGGGCATTAAGTTAAAATATGTAAAATACTGATGGGTTCATTGCACACTTGGCAAATCGGTGTTGATTTCCTTTCCAATAGATGTCTATGGGTGAGATGGGAATGCCCAATGCGAAGTCTAGCAAGGAGAACCTCCTCTTTCCGATTTTTACGGTATGAGGAGGGCCAGTTACCAATTGTATGTTTAATATTATTCAATTTGTTATTGGTTTGATGATCCCATTCTTCTTGCCACTTTTGATTCACACAGGTCTTGATAATTGGCTTCAGGTCAGAGAAAGGAAGAAGCTGGCTAGAAGCAAGTGGTGAGTTCGTTGCCTTCGCAGCTGCATCAGCAGCCTCATTCCCTTTGATACCAATGTGAGCAGGGATCCAGCAGAATTTAATATTGGAATGATTGTGCAGGTGCTGCAGTTGTGAATGGATTTTGGATAAAATAGGATGAGGTGAATATTTAAAAGATTCCAGGGCTCTTAAAGAGCTCTGAGAATCGGTACAGATGATACAATGAGTTAAGCTATGAGTTGAAATATACGCAAGTGCCATGGAAATGGCATAAAGTTCTGCTGTGAAAATGGAGTATGATGGGGGGATTTTTTCTGCAATGGCACTGTTGTTAATGACAAATGCACATTTGTTTCAGTTTTGGACCCATCTGTAAAAATGAAATTGGAGTCTTGAAAATGATCCCGAAATTCAGAAAATAACTGCTGGTAATAAGCATTAGGTGTAGTGCTTTTGCTGTGGTTAACCAGATCGCAATGGATGTCCCTCGCCTATAATTTGCCCCCTCTCAAAGTCAGACAAATGTTTGTAATACTGTCGGGTACATCTGTAAGACGTCTTTCTTGCCAATGTCGTATATCCGAGCTGCCATTTCGGTTGTAAATGCCCATAACTGAGAGCACCAGCCTTTTTAAAGTCTACTCGGGTCGTGGTTCATACACGTATTACACGCCTCCACAATGCTCATTGATGCTGTACATTTGATCATTTGCCTAACTCGCCAAACCACAAGTGCATGCCAGGTTTTGTAGTTGTGGCTTATTTCTTTCTGGGTGCATATATTTTATTGTAACAGAGTGATTATACAGAGGGTATTTACATATATTTTTAACTATTTTAACAGCATAAATGCATACAATAAAAAAATTGTCTCGTGTATTCTATCTGATAGCCCTGTCTTTGAACTATCGTATTACATTTAAATTTCCACAATAATATAGTCATATAATAAAGTATATAAGTTCATATAATAAAAAAATAAAAACATAAAGTTCATATAATAAAGTCACAAGTGGAATTTGTCCCATTCCTGCTCCACAGCTTTCCACGGTCCATCCAAGGTAGTGGGTCGGCGTTTTGAAAGAGATTGTTTTAAAAGTCCAAATGCACAATAAGCCATCGGTGCTACATCTGGAGACTGGGTAGGAATATGGCTAATTGGTGTTGACTTGATTCCAGTTTCTTGTCTCATTTTTTCTAGAAATGCGGTTGTACTTTTGGAGGTGTGGCTGCTCGCTTTGTCCTGATGGAGTTCCACATTTTAAAAATCAGTAGAATACAATTTTGGAATATTTTCTTTAAAAATAGGAGTCAGAACATTATTTTGATAATATGTAGAGTTGAGTTTTGGATTTTTTCAACTTTTCTTATTTTTTATTTTCCGTTACAAGAAATGCCAGCGATAACCATACATCCTTTACTAAAGGTTTCCTTGCTCTCTTTGAGCCAAATTTTTGAGTCTCTCAGGCCTCTTTTTTGATAATAAATTGATGGTTTTTTTTATTATAGTCATTTAAATAAATCCATACTTCGTCAATTGCAATAATTTTTTCCCATCTATTTCCTTCGAAATGACTTTCATATAGCAATCTGCATCTGACCTTCTGCTCAACATGCCGAGGTAGCAGACGATAAACTGCACTTTTTTTTGTTTTAATTAAATTCAAATCTTTATTAATTTATTTATTTATAGTTGAAGCTGATGCAGAACTTTTGCAATAGTTCTTTGAGGTTTTGGATTTTCTAGTAAAACCATAGACTGCACTTTAGAAATGTTAGAAGAAATATGAACCTTTTTAAGTTTTATATCCTCCGGACATTAAAGTCTTACAATTTTTTCCTTTTTACATTAATAATATCACTTATTTTATGCTTTGAAACTTGAAAACCATGCTTCTCACGTTGTTTTTTAATTATTGGATGTGAATATTTCTCTTCAAAAAGGGCAAATGTATAGCCTTCAAGCCACACGTTCCTTCGATATGCCATTTCACAGCACAAACTAAATTTTTAGTCTCAAACAATTTTTCACTTTTCAGGTAATAACATGTTGCTAGATTTTTTCCGAGTCGCTATTACTTTTTTTTAATTTAAAATCAAAGTCTTTATAAATATGTGTAAACACCCTCTGTATATCTACGAATATAAAATATTTATTTATTGAAACAAAACATTCAGCCACCGAGTATCTAGATATTCAGCGAAATCAAATATTTAGTTCTCAATAACCAAATAGTAAATAGACAGCAAATTTCTGTCTATCCCTATTAAATTGAAAATTTGAACTGTTTTATTTATGCACAGGTTTTAATTTTAGATTTGTGCTGCTGTATATGGCATCATGAACCATTGGACGAAAGATACATATGTGCTTTGTTGAGATGCATAAAAAGTATGTATCCAGAATTAAATCCCAGCCATTTCATGACTGATTTTGAAGTTGCTGAAAGGATGGAAATCCATGAAGTTTTTCCTGGTATAGTGACTAAAGGTTGCTGGTTTCATTATGCACAGGTATGTTTATATTGGTATATAACTTTTGTTTTGTATAGGCAACAGACAGGGTTGTCACTAACAGTAATGGAACCCCAGTACTGATTGTCTCACCAGGCCCTGAAAATAGTAGGGCTAGACTGATGGAACTGTTTGGCCAATGGGCTGATGCCAATTGTTCAAAAATTCAAAAGGCCAATGATTTTTCTTTTCCAACAACGGCTGATGGTCGATGGAAAAAAATTGCTTTAAACTATTAAAACTTAAAAGCTAGATCTAGCTAATTCATAGCGTGTTTCGGCATTGCTATTTTCTAAGTGTGGTACTTATATTTATGAAGTTCATGCACATACGTCGAACGAGGTGTACCTCTTGCTGGTAGACGCTACTTCTGAGAAGAAAAAAAAATTTCGCTTGGCAACGAATAGGTTTACATGTTGGGCAAAAGTTGCTGAATTTAGTTATAAATAGCTAAGAAGTGGTTAAAAATAGCTATTTTATAGTAAAAATAGCACTGGTGCAAGCGTATCGATATATAATATTCCTTCTCTCAACAATCAAGATGTACCGTGAAATCCACTATCTAAGTGGTTCTTTAACTGTAGTTTGTGGACCCTCCTTCCACGAGACCCTCCCAGTGTTCCACAAAGGTTTGAAAAATACTAGGACATGAACATTTACTCTTTAATGCTAAGAATAAATTATGAGGGGACGAAAAATTCTTTCCTTAAATGGTGAAAATTAGTGATGAAACACTAGAAATAAATACATATGATGCAAATTCCGGGCTTTAAACTTTGAGTTAATTCTTGGGGGTCCCCTAGAGTGAGTAATCTCTGAAGGGGGTCCGCGGTCTAGGAAAGTTAAAGAACCACTGCACTATCTCATGGAAAAAGCTAAAATTCCACACCAGGCATGTGTCAACGGCAGACCAGTGTTTCTCGCTGGTTTACCATTCGTATTTATGGTTGTTTAAATACGTACATATGCACGAAAAGTTAAATGAATACATACAATACATACCAAGAAAAATAGATATTTAGAAGAAAAAAATTAAAAAGTATTTAAAAAAAAGATTTTAGACGAGAGAAAAGGCAAAACTGTGGGAAATCAAAACTAACAAAGAAGAATAAATGAAACATACACAGATAACTGTGCAATTCTGAACATCGCTTGTGAATCAATTATTCTAATTAATTACTATATGAAATATGAAGTCTCACAGTGCACATGTTTAGTTAGGCACGCTGTGAAGCTCTCGGCACTCAAATGGTTATTTACCTTTCTTTGAATTCTGACATCATAAAATTTACCCCACTAGGCAATGGAACATGTCACCCCCACTTGAAGTCAGCTCTGTCAGTCTACCTATTTTGAAACATAGGTGTAACTTGGAGGTTAAATATAGCATAAACTGGATGGGGGGAGGGGATGAAAAATCCAAAATTGTATGGAGAAAAAGTGTGATTTTGCCTCTTTTCTAAAGAAACTAGGAGGGACAACTGCCCCCCCCCTTTCCTCTCGCTAGATTATGCCTATGCTTTTAAATGCAAAGTAAAAAAACTTAGGGTCTGATAATTTTCCGTTTTTTTTTTCTACAAAAAACATCTGCATTCAGATGTTTTTCTAGGCCGATGCCGATGACTAATTTTTTGAACAATCAGCGCCGATTGATTGGTCTAACCCTAGAAAATAGTGACAGTTATACATCAGTTAACAGTGTTAACCCCTAAAAATTCCTTCCCCTCCCCAAATGGAGGTCCCAACTGGTGAAGTATGGATTTTTCAAAAAATAGACTGAGAAAAAACATGCATACCCATTATACAAAAGGCTATACAAACTAACGAATTATCTGAAATAATTATATTAGATTTTTTTAAATGAAAAACTTGTAATTTTTTTAGCAGTTTAAGCTTAAATTGAGAGACTGCAAAGAATATTTAACGTTAGTCCTGTATGACCCACTGTTCTGGATTCCCATACAGCTAATATTAATCTTCACTCTCTCTCTCTCTCTCTCTCTCTAGTTGGAAAAGGCTGTACACAGGATCTGATTTCAAATTCAAAGTTGTGTCTCTGTCAAACTTTAAATCTTGTATAAGTATAAACATTCATAGAAACATCGTTATTTCACAAATTCTCAGTATTAATAGTATATGTAAAAAGTATAATAATTTTATTGGTTAAATTAACGGGCTCAAAAATATTCTTCTTGGAAATAATATACCACTACCTTTGATTCTAGACATTTTTAGTAAGTTTGAATGCACAGCAAGGCTGGTTTTGTGATTTGTATAAGTGACAAATTCTGCTGTCGAAGACGTATCACTTAATGCACTAAATACTTACTCTTGGAAATGGCAGCTTTTGTGGATGTAGTTCTGGAAACACTTTGAATTTGTTTACATTCGGGTTTGTTTAGTTTTGGTTTGGGTTTGCGAAGTGTTCATTGTCATTTAAAACAATTTTTATGCTTACTTTTCTATGGTACTGCTCCGAATTTTTCTCTCATTGGATGTCGAGAGACTTGAGATCCTAAGTTTAGCATTGGCTAGGACTCAAACAGAAACATCCAATACTGAACTCATTGGGACAAGCGTCTCTCTTGAAAAAGTGCTGTCCTATGGGTTTCTCATATTTCATTTATTATTACACTCCTACTTTAAATTTTTTATTCCACTTTTGGGTTCATTTCTTTACAATTTTACTATATTGCCATTTGCATCGTAGCAATATTTCATAGTTTTCGAAAAAGGTTTGCATGTAAAATATTGTAAATATATTTATTGTTTGTATATGTTTTGTTTTGCATTGAACTTAGGTATTTTTCAATTTGTGCATAACTTGTCGATATAGTTCTTTCCATGTTGGTTCTGATATCTTGCAGAAAAATTGTTTTATGTAATGCTGAAAATGGTCTTATACTACTTTAATCTTACTTATTATATTTAATTGGTTTTACTCCAGACATTGGCGCCAGAGTGATTCCAATTTAACTAAATTTACTTGTACCTCTTACACTTAAATTCTTTTTATTTTGTTTATTATATAGTTTATGTATGTGTATCTCTCTCTCTCTCTAAAAAATAGTAAAAAATAACTCAAGTGTATTGAAATAACATTAACAAATATTCTCCTAGGTGCAAAAGTGAATAAACCATTTGTGTTGTAAAGTGTCCCAAATGAACAGGTGAGAGTTTTAAGTTTTTTGTGTCCCCAGCAGAAATAACTACAAATATTGCAAAATTTGCTTATGAAAATCAAGCAGAAGGATTTCAATGTTAACTGTTGTACGAATTATGTGAAATTCATTTTTATAAAGAAGTGTCTGTTATGTGTGTGATTTTGTTTTATATGTGGGAAATCTACATTTTGGAATGCCTGAAATTTTGAGCCCCTCTTCAAAAAAACAAACAAAAAAAAAAACACTTTTTCGTGAATGTTGAAGGCCTCACTAGCCTTTTTGGAATTGGGACCTCATAACTTCAACTCTTGGAGAACTCTCATTTAAACACTTCCATTCATTATGTTGAATTAATGGGGCCCTTTTTAGGTTTGAGACGATGAAGTTTAAATTGTTTAAGGAGAGTCCCTTCAGCCCCAATCCATGCTGGGTCCCCCTTAGTTGTGCTTGGCTTGGTGCCCCCTTTTTCCTTGGTGACCTAAGCACCTTCTTATTTTGTCTAATGGTTAATCCACCATATGCAATTATACATATTGATTTTATACAATATCTTGAACTTCATCTAAATTGAATACGTTATTTTGTATACCATTGTGTATCATTATAACTTGCATAAATTTTTGCAGGCGGTCTGGAAAAAAACACCAGAAACTTGGGTTGTGTCCATTAAGTGCAACTAATGCCATGGGTTAAAATAAAAAGCAAACGATGATGTGCCTTGCCCTTCTTCCAAGCTACAAAATTCTAGATGGAGTGAGATATCGTCAAGAGCAGGTATTTTAATCGGGTTTTTTGTAATTTGTTACATTCAGTAGAGTTAAGAATCCAACTATTCCATCAAAATATAATTCTTGAACCATACCACCTTCCATGCTTCTAAAATCAAACCTCCAAATGTTATGCTATAAGTCAGTTTTAAATGAGAAACTCACATTAACATAATCTGCACTAAAATCTCCTAAATGAAGGAATGAACTGGAAGATAGCTTGGATATTGCTAAAAATCATAACTGTCTATTTTGTATAGTCTCGCATCTCATGTTGCCATGAGTTGCTAATCCTTGGTAAACCAGACACATCTGTATATTCAGAAGTACAATACCTTACCACAAAGGGTGGGGGGGTATATTAATATTTTAAGTTAGGAAAACACTGCCGTATGCAGAACTTGTTCGGCTACAGTTACTATGAAAAGGCATGGCAGATTTGTTATTGGCTATCTTTTCTTTGACTGTAACTTTGTAATAAGTGGAAATTATGAAAATTTTGATTTTTTACTTTTGTCTTAAAATTGGTTAAGGAATCACATGATGTATTTATTATGCATTCAATTCTGAGCACCCTGTATAATAAATATATACACTATATGTGTATAAAATTGAATATTATATAAATAATAGCAGAGCAACCTGTGATGAATTTGCAAGGTATTGTCATAGATCTTTATAAATCTCAGTTTGTAAATTATTGCTTTCTTGTGTATATTTCTGATTTAAATAGTTATTATTATTATTTTTTTAATTTAAAACTATATCATGACCAAAATTAACCTAGTCAAAAATCAATAAAAGGTTTAATCTTTAACCAAAGTCTATAATTCCTTATCATGAAATCAAGTACATATAGAGTGGACATTTGAGCAGAATTCATAATTAATAAATCTCCATTACTCTCTCTAAAGTTATTGACCACCCCTATATGACCTTGTGTGATGGTCTTGAAAGGCCATAAGTTTTTTATTAATTTGCATACCTATATTGATAAAATTATGTTCATCTTTTTGGCATGAAATATTATATTATTAAAGTGTGTGAAATATCAGTTTCGTTATGATCATAAATTCTTTTTCCCATTTAGAAATCATTAAGGCAATGGATCAAAATACGTCGTTAGATTTTTTGGCTCATAAAAATGGCAACATGTCAAACAACCGAAGGATAGCATCTAAAAAGGAAAATAAAAGAATTAGGGAAGCAGAAGATAAGTTATTATTTGGTACATAGGTTTATTTTACCTTTGTCACTTTTACTTTAATTTGTAGATGTTAAATGACATGGTGTTAATTAAACTTTTATAATTTTATTTGTTTTTCTATCAGGTGCGTTTACTGTTGGAGAATTTTTGGTGGAAACATCAAACACTGTAAGCACATTAGAGGAACAATTGAGAAATGGTGGACAGAGATTTAGACCTCTAGGCTCCACAGACAATTTTCCAAATGTTCACGAGGAAGAAGAATCTGTTGGTAACCCTGATCATATGTTGTTTCAGGTATGCACACCGTATTCCATGTGGGATAAATTCATTTATTTCATGAAATTTTCAAAAGGAATGTATACACATCGGACAACAAATAAAACTGAATATTTGTGGCCCATAAAACGTGAAGATAATCAAAGCCAATATTTTAAAACAGACCTGAGACAACTGCTTAGAAAATCTACTCAAAGTGTCTGGAACAGAGGCTTACATCGTTAACAAATAAAAGGGTGGACCTTTTCTCAATTCAATGCCCATTTTGAAAGGAAAACTTAGATGCCATGCATATTCAGATTGACTTTGAGAATCACTAGGGAAAATTTCATAAACTATGTCATAGATTTCATGGGTGTTTTTGTAGTGGTCCTCATAGATGGTTTGTTGATTTTTGTTTTCAATATTTTCAGGGTTTGGGCTAGTGGTTGGTTATTTCGAGTGCTTTTTAGCTTAAGTTAGTGTTTAATAGCCCTTGAAATATGAATGCTACTGAAAACGCTACATATAGTGAAAAGCTTGATTACCAAGAATGTGACAAAATATTCCAATTTCTCTTTGTTTCTGATTTTCCAAATTTCACACAAAACTTGATGCACATACACATTGCTTGAATTTGTCAATCATCATAAATTCTAATACATTGTTTTAAAAGCATGTGAGATACTGGTTGTACACCAAATGTACGTAACACACTGAATCACTAAGCTTGTGAACACTGCCTGCTAGCAGTACATTTACCTACCTCTCAAAGTTGCAAATTAATCGGTACAGCATGGGAACTTCTTGATTGCATCTTACATGACTGCCAAACGTTGTAGTTGTAAGCCATCAAGCTTCTAAGATATTCAAACCCTTTCCCAGTGAGTTGGCTGGTAATGAAACCACAATTACTCTGTATTAATAATTGAGCATTTAGTTTTTATTAGTACTCTTTTCAGTATGTTATTTTTTCTTTGCCAGACTGAATTTTACTTTGAATGTTTTAGGAACTGGTCAATTTGGATATCAGGCTGATGAACAAGAATCCAATAGCATAATTGTACATATCATCGATCCTTTAAATTTTTAGCAAGTGTGCTATACTTTTTTAACATGTGCAGGCATGTGTCGTATTTCTTATGAAACAAATGTTTTATTCATTTATGCCAGTATAAATGCAAAAAATTCTTCTTGATATTGATAAAAGACCAGTTACAGACGATTATACACCCCATCAGTTAAAATTAAAATTTTAATACTTTTTGTTTATGAAACAGAACATCCTGAATCATATACTGAAAGAAAATATTGACTGCTTACTAATGAGCAAAAGTAAGATTACTTTGCAAAAAAAAGGTTTTTTTTTCAATAAGTTATGGCAAAAGATTTCTTTGCATATTTTATCTATTACAAATAAAGTTTGTCACTGGTCCATATATGAAAACTTAAAAGGACTGCTTATCAGCAGTCTTTTGTGTATGTTTTAGAAATCATGTCAGAAAATCAATGAAAAAAATCATGTCGGAAAATTTGTGCAGGTATGCTTGCTGAAACGTTGAAACAATCATTTTTATAGAAAAGCTTTCCATATTATAGCAAAAATATTGCACAGCATCCCTGTATACAGTTAAATAAGTGCTTTTTATATTGGGTTTACATTTTTTGGTTAAAAATCTTAGTAATTGTATAGATTATGAATATGATCCTATATTGTTTCTGCACTACACTATTTTTGGTATATTAATAATTGTTATATGTTTCTGTAAAAAAAAAAAAAATCCAAAAATTCAGACTGCACTCAGTACATCGGTCTGGATTTTCTATCTTTTAAAGCATAAATTCTGAATTTCCTTACAGAATTTTTTTTTTTAAATTTATATTGATGTTAACATTTATATTTCAATTAAAGGATAGATACTATAGAGTGTGTAAATAAATATGTAAT
The DNA here is from genome assembly GCA_006491805.2 of Dysdera silvatica. Taxonomy (NCBI): domain Eukaryota; kingdom Metazoa; phylum Arthropoda; class Arachnida; order Araneae; family Dysderidae; genus Dysdera; species Dysdera silvatica. The sequence continues at coordinate 70,476 of QLNU02014666.1, read as the reverse complement.
TAATAATACCGAATATTGTAATATTGAAGTATTTTTTATGTATGTGCATTTTGACTTTGTGATTAAAATATATTTTCCCTTCAACCTCATATAGAGGAAATCTTTATACTTTGGGCAATATTTTTTTAAAGCCCTGTATAAATTAGGTGGTTTTCGTTTTTTTACAATATTTTAACCATGGCTAACTTTGCTTATAGTGCAGTCAACAAAGAATCAATATGAACAATAAAATGAATTTTTTGATTAATATTTATAATTTTTAACGTTTTTAATGGCAGTTGGCTCAAGTTACAACATGCTATTACAGGCATGGATTTAGTGGGTGGCTAAGAGGCCCAGGACCCTCCTCTTTGCGAAAAAATAACATTATTGCTATTAGAAGAAAAGCTGAAAATCGAGTTTTGGCCCTGCCTTTGGTAGTTGGGCCTCCTCCTTTCTCAGAGTCTGTGTACAGAGCCAATGTACTATTGTAACTTGGGCAAAAAGAAACCATGATTTTCAGACTGTAAATAAAGGATTTAAGGCAAAGAAAACATTTTAATTTATAGGCTTAATAACTGATAAATAATCCATCTATTGTAACAAAGCGAATGCTAATTTAAACTGAAAATAAGTAATTCAATTCCAATGGAACATTCTGTACAAGGTTATTTCAATATTAAAATAATGCTGCAATTAACCCTTTAAAGGTTTTGAAGAAATTATGTCCCATTAAACATGGACTTGGAGTAACTAAAATGGACTGTTGCAAAATTTCTGAACAGCATAATTCCTCATTTTATTGATGAATTTACCTATCTTTGAGAAGAAAATGGTTTAATCACTTGGATTCCTCGTCAAACAGAAGCACCTCCCTTACTGTACACGCCTCTAGACATTTTCCCTACTAGTATTGTCTGGTTAGACAAAAGTTGAAATCTCACTATCAACAGCTATTCAAGTGCTATTATGGCTACTAGTTCCAAGCTTACTTTAATGTCATTTTCTGTTTCTTTGTATTTTGCTTTTAGCCATTTGTTTTAATTTTTTATCAGTTTTTACAAATCGGTTCAACTGAAAGTTCACAAATAATATATAACATGCAAAGGTGTTTGAAATGATGAAAGAAAAAAATTAAAATCAAATTATTTTTAATTCCAATTCTCTAATATTTTTGTTATTTTTAATTCGAAATCAAAATTTTGCATCTTGCAGGGATACCCATACAATCGTGGGACCCCCTATGAACATTTATCATCCGATAGACAACAAAGGTAAAAGGTATCCCTAATACATTCCTGGTGAACATGTGCCCATCCAGCACTTGAATGTACAAGATTTGATAAATACTCCATATGCCTCTGAAAACTAGGGAGATGCCAATATGTCCCTGAGAGTCAGAGACCTTTGGCTTCCCCCCCACCTCCAAGTTTAGATCCTGTAAGTGCATTAAGGGTCGGTGCGAGGCTCTTCGATGCCCACTTGCAAGGTAAATTTTAAAGCTTCCCCACCCCAAAATTAAACATCCTCGCAAATTGTACTTATCACATTTTAATGCAATATGGAAATAATCCGAATGAATGAAGAGAAAAAAGATTAAATAAGTAAGAAAGCTTATTGAATTACAGATTTATTTACAAATTATCTTTCATATTTACAAAATCAGAAATAACTCTTAACATTCATTTCAGTACATACATCATCTTCTATTGTAGTTGTTCTCAACCTTTTTCAAGCTGCGACCCACTTTTATAGTAGCCAAGTAATCCGCGAACCTCCTTTGTCCGTCGCCGCCACATTTGCATAATAAAGCTATTTTTAACAGAGTAAAGAAAATACAAAATTTTATATTTATTACAATAATTATGCATGTCATATTGTATAATAGAGAATATAATATATATTAATGTATATTATAGATATAAAGTTAACAACCATTAGTAGAATATTGCAATATGTGTAGCCATGTTGAAATATAAAAGCGTTGGAAACATTTGGTATGAAATTCCTTATTAAAATAGTTGCGGCGACCCCCCCGAAACCTGTTCGTGACCTCCTTGACGGTCGCAACCCCCAGGTTGGGAATAACTGTTCTATTGATAGTAATTCAAGATTTGCAAGCCTTTCCTGTGAAATGCTTGCTCTTAAATATGTCTTAATTTCAATTTTGAACATGGAGGTTCACTATTTGCTACAGGTACAGAAATAATAAATGTAATAAATACAGAGATATAAATACAATTGTTAAATTATGCAATGATAAACCATTAGATGCAATAACCTGAAGAACATTAAGAGGGTTTTCAAGTTTTATTTTATTTTCATTGAAAATGTCCTTAAAAGCACATTCTCACCATAGAGCTCTATACCAGCAGTTCTTAACTGTGGTCCGCGGAACCCTGGGGATCTACGAGATCCTCCTAGTGTTCCACAAAGATTTGAAAAAATACTAAGACACGAGCATTTACTCTTTAATGCTAAAAATAAATTACGAGGGAAGGGAAAATTCCTTCCTTAAATGGTGAAAATCAGTGATAAAACACTTAAAATAAATATGTATGATGCAAATTTGGGGCGTTAAACTTTGAGTTAATTCTTGGGGGTCCGCGAGGGCGAATGGTATCTGAAAGAGGTCCTCTTATATATAGAATATTATCAATATTCCTCTTTAAATATGTTTGTAGGGAATTGATTGTTTGGTCGTCTGTAGCTCAGTTAGTGATAGCACCTTCCCGGATTGTAGAAGGTCGTGGGATCGTGCCCCACCAGACGCAGAAAACTTTTAGTTAGTCAAGACACCGCGGGCTAAACGCGGGGACCCTGGTTCGAATCCAGGATGAGGACGGCGCCTCTTTTTCTCCAAATACGAAAAAGCTCTAGTTTGAGCTACATAAACGTGGGTGGCAAAAATTATTGTATAATAAATTCCCCCACGAAAAACTCACAAAAATCTCGCCCCGGAGGCTTTTCTGTGTTGACCATTATTTGGCAATTGTGTTATCCCTGTGAAGGGTAATAATATCTTACATCCTCATATACGGAGAAAAATGCGTTTGTTCTTGTCCTCATTCGTCTAGTAGGTCAAGACACCAAGGGCTCAATGCGTTGACCCTGGTTCGAATCCAGGATGAGGACGGCGCCTCTTTTTCTCCAAATATAAAAAAGCTCTAGTTTGAGCTACGTAAACGTGGGTGGCAAAAATTATTTTATATGAAAACTTTTCTTTACGAACGTTTCACCATCTAACCATGCCATAACATCGGTATTACTATTACTACGCCTGAAAAAGTTGATAAAAATTGTTTCTAATTTGATAAATTATTCAAACAACTGAAATGATCTCTATGGATTTTCATTTGTTCAAAACGTTCATCCAAAGATTATCGAGCTGTATCCAAGATCATGCAAAAGACATTGATACTAAACTTATCTTCTGGCATTTGCGATGACTCGTCAAGATGTTCATATTGAAACTGACGTGTGTTTTTCGTCCCTGAAATTTCAACTCACTATTTAAATTGCATTTCTCCATCCACATCTTCACTTGGCTGTTTCAAGAACATTCTTATAATTTGACTCTACTCGATATTTTGATATGAAGGTTTATAAATTAGTAACGGACTGTAAATCAAGTGAATTATTCATGGTTTTCTCTTGCAATTGTTTGTTGTCAGGATTTATTCTATTAAGTACATCATGCATATTGACCAAAGTGCAAATAAAAGTGTAATCTCTTATTTTAACGTATAATTTTTTTGCTTCCTGTTATGTTTCTTCATTGAAATTACCTCATTGTTTCTCCAGAAAATGCTGTTATCATCCGTCATTCCACCCAATCCCGAAATGGGTTTAGTGCAGTGGTTCTCGAACTTTTACCCATGAGCCCCCCCTTATATACATACATGTAGATGTTGTGCCCATCTTTACACCTACATGTCAACATTGTGCACTCCCCTCTTTACATCTATATGTACATGTCGCAATCCCCCCAACCCACTGTAGTATATGAATAAAATTATTGTCGTACATCAGTCACCATCCAGCTTGAGTTAAAAATAATTTTCTTTACAAAAAATACCCCCCCCCCCAACTGAGCAACTGTTACCTCCTGCCTGGGGGTTGCGCCCCACAATTTGAGAACCTCTGGCCTAGTGCTTATAGACATGTGTCCAATGTCGCAAATTGCAAAAGATACTTTTACCAAACATTTTAACAGCACAAATCCTATGGAGGTAATTTCCTGCCAGGAACTTCTTCAGCGGACCGAAAACGTGGAAATCACTAGGGACGAGGTCCGGACTGTATGGTGGGTGGTCCAGACTCTCCCAGTGAAATGACCGGAGCTTGTCGGCGGTTCTGATTGCATACAGTCCGGACCTCGCCCCTAGTGATTTCCACGTTTTCGGTCCGCTGAAGAAGTTCCTGGCAGGACAGCGATTCACGTGCAACGATGAAGCCAAGACAGCAGTCCGACGGTGGTTCCACAGTCAGCCGGACGAATTCTACCACAGGGGCATCTCAAATTTAGTGCTGCGATGGGACAAATGTCTGAACCGGTGTGGGGACTATGTGGAAAAATAGTGTAAGGTACGTAGAATAGTACGTATATTTGTAATTACCTGTATGTACCTTATTTTGGCTAATAAAAAATAGGGGCAAAGACTTTCTGATTCGCCCTTGTATCTCTTCCTATACCTCGAAGCAAGTAACTCCAGTATTTAAATCTCGATGATGTAAATGTGTGCCACTGTTGTACACAGAGGGATGTTGATTGGGGTTGTTAATCTGCCATTGCAATGAGATTTTGTACATATACAGTGAAACCTGTCTAAGGCAGAAACTCACGGGACCGGAAAAAAATTCCGTAGTATGCAGGTTTCCGCCTTATGGAGGTTACATGCAAAACAAATACATACATAGTTAAATTCAGTGGTAAGAGATGACTGCATATGCTAATTGTTTTTATTTGTCTCATCTTGCGAACTTTAAGACTATATTTTCCTTTTGATAAAAATATTTATTTTATCACTGCATTTTATTTTTATTAATTTTAATTTTTGCACTACTTTGGCGTTTTAGTAGTTACGATCAATATGGTGCAAAATTTCATTCTAACTGTACATGCTTATTCTATACAAGGAGTCTATTACGTAAGCTTAAATTGTAACGATAAAGTACCTCCCTTGTAAAGATAATGATTCCCTTGTATAAAGATACTCTTCCTTGCGGTGGGTTTATCCATGAATTGATAAAGTCGATGTGAGTGACTTTTCGTTCTGGTTAATAATGAACGTTTTTATTTAAGAAGTGGGTGGCACTGGCATACGCAAGGGGGGGGTGGTCGCGATTATGGTTGTAACCCCCATTGCGATGAAATTGTGTATAGTATACATGTAAATACAATAGAGTTGTAGCTCTGTAACCCCCCATTGTAAGCCTGTAACCCTCTCCTTATGAACTTTCTGGGTATGCTATGGTGGGTGGGTGGTGTGCAAAATGGTGGTCGGACAATCATAGGCGTAGGCAGAAAGTTCATAAGGAGTTATCGGTATACTTGAATATGGTCCACTGTACTGAATCCACTTCGAAATCCAGCTTGTTCTCTTGGTTGAGCTGCATCTAATTTTTTCTGCAGGCGATGTGTTAGCACTTTTGTGAAGATTTTATAAATAGCAGGTAACAAGCTAATTGGTCGGTAATTTTTTAAATCCTCTTTATCACCTTTTTTATGCAAAAGAATTACTGTTGCAGAATCCCATTGGTTTGGTATGTTACCGCTGTTAAGACATTTGGTAAAGAATTTTGCAAGTATGTCTTCTACATATTCTCCAGCTTCTTTTAGGATATCTAATGTAATACCATCATCACCAGGGGCTCTTCCTTTCTTCATACTTTTTATTGCAAATGAAACTTCTTCTTTTAAGATTTTAGGAGCTGTTCCTTCGACTATTTCAATGTCTTCGTTTAATCCACTGTTACTTTCGTATAGATTTTTGTAGAATTCTTCAACTCTTCTAAGTATTTCTTCCCTATTTCTTGTTACGGTGCCATCCTCTCCTTTTAATGCAATGATGTGTTTCTTCCCAACAGATAAACTTCCTTTAACAACCCTAAGGCTCTTGTTATTTTCAATGGCTTTCCTTACTAGCTCACAGTTGAATTTTCTTATGTCTTCTTTCATGCTTTTGCGCAGAGTTTTACAAAGTTCTATGTACTCAATCCTGGAACTGGTATTTTGATTGTCCACCTTCATATCTCTTCGCCTTTTCATGAGCTGTTTCGTCTTCTCAGATAATTTGCTATTGTGCTTTTTACAGGTTACACCACCAATTTCCCCAGCAGTTTCAACTATTGTCTTAACAATGTTTTCATTTGCTTCTGAGATATCACTTTCATCAATAAGTCCTTCCAGTGCAGAAAAGCGATTTTTTAATTCCAACTTGAATGCCTCGGTATTTTCTTTTAATTTCTTTAAATCCACCCTCTTACTTACTTGTTTCCTAATGAGCTTCTGTCGTTCTAATTTAGTATTTAAGTGCATTTTACATCTCACCATTCGATGATCACTTCCAGTATTAAATCTGTTCAGTACGCTGCAATCTTCAATAATTGATTTCTTGTTTGCCAGGATATAGTCAATTTCACTAGTTCCCCCATTTGGGTGTTTCCATGTCCATTTTCTTTGCGGTTTCTTCTTAAAAATGAGCTATAACTCATATATTCCTATATTAAATATACAAAATTTCATTGAGATGGGGGGTTACAACCTCCAAAACCGCCCCCTGGCAACTCTTATGCGGACAAGGGCATTCTATATCTGTAAAATGTCTTTTGTTCGTCATCCCCCACTTTGCTATTTGCATTGTATTACAACCCTCTTTCCTTTTTCTGCTGAGAAAATTTTCTTCCTGCTGGCGATTTTCCGCCTTATGCAGGTTTTTCTCTTTGCGGGGACTAAATAGTACTTTCCGATACCGCGTTAGACAGTTTCCGTAGCTAATGTTAACTACCATTGACTTCTGAAGGGACCGTAAAAAAATTCCGTGTTGAGCAAGTTTCTGCCTTAGAAAGTTTTCACTGTACATATGTATATATGGAGTTGTAGCTCTGTAACCTCCCACTTATGAACTTTGCGCTTGCGCCAATGACCCTTGCATTGATTTTATAGTAGTACTGTAACAAGTTACTATTATCCTCGTTTATCGTCATATTATTTCAACAAGTTTTCAGTCAATTAAATTTCCTCTTGTGTTCTTATTCATTGGTAACAGATTTATTAGGTCCTGTTTGAAAAAATTAAAATACACTCATATGTAAAGATATTGGTGGGGTTGGGACTATGTAAGAAAATTTATTTTTACTTTTATGATTCATATATCTATTATATATATATAGGAGTTATTTAATGTCAAGTGATAAAATTTTGAATAAGTATTTTATCTCATGTTTTTCAATTTTCTTAAACTTATATGCGCTTGTTTAATGGCCTAAACTTAGTTTAAATCTAAAATTTGAATTTTTTATCTCATCTCATTTTCTAGTTACGATGGTTTGAAATTGCCAAAAATAGGGAGTTTTGACCCTACCTGACTGCATTTAAACTTAAAAATCTCATCCCAGAATTGAGATATTTCAAAAACAAAATATCATTCTTTTCAGCATTTGATGGACTTTAATATGGTATGCATTATGATGGGTTATTTTTGAATTTTCAAATGAATTTAAAAATGTGATAAAAAATTACATATAAAAGGTTAAACACTGGTTAAAGTAGCAGGTTAAACACTGGTAAAATGAAAAAGATCACCCAAGCTTTTGGACGCGTCAGCAACAGTCCTTTATCAGGATGACTGCTTTATCTGATGAGACCTTTATCTGATGGGCTGCTGCTGGCACGTCCGAAATCTTGTACAATCTTTTTCATTTGCTATTTTACCCTTGTTTAACCTTCTGTATGTAAATTTCTTCCCTGGTACTTTGTATCTTATTTCTATAAAAACGAAAATTTTTTTTATTCTAAACATTGACTTATTCCATATTTCTAAAAGCTCTCTGTAAAATTTCAGCTTGAGACCTCAATGGGATCATAGTTTTTAAAAATATTTTATAAGTGCATTGTGCAATATAATGCTGGGTGTGGGGTAAAATCTCTATTTAGGGACAATACCCCAAAAAATTCCTTCGAAAAGAGATTTTTATCGAAAATCCTTTTTATAAACAATTTGTCTGTAACAACGTGTTTGTTATGTAGCTGGTTACGCGAAAACGGCCTACATGATGTATATTCTAATATTGATATTACACTTAAAATATTTACGAGTATGGCAGCCACAAACTGTTCTGCAGAACGATCTTTTTCTTGCCTTAATAGCATTAAAAATCACCTGCGATCAACTATTCGTGAAGATAGATTGAATTTATTAGCAGTTTGTGTATTGAGAATGATATAACAAAATTAATATTATACGATGATGTAATCAGATATTTTACCGAAAAGAATCAACGTAGAGTTCCCAAAATTATTGGGGGGAGGGGGGGGGCCAAGCACACGTTTTATGTACGTTTATACATTACGGTATATGGGTCATTCCATGTAAAGTGAAAAAAATTCTACCACTTTTGAACCTCACCCTCTTGGATTTTTTCAAATTTGGCTCACTAGATGTACTACCAGAGATAGGGAAAAATCCAAATTTTCAGATTTATGACTGCAGTATTTTTTAAATTATAGCCCTGTGAAATCCGGAAAAAAGCGTTTTCTGTTTACGTGCAGTTACAAAAACTATTACTAATCAAGCTAGAAATGAGATAGATGAAATAAAAATAATGTTGTAGATTATAAGCTTTCATATGATATCCAACATGAGTAGTTTTAGGTAGCTTGGGATTTCAAGGTCATGCCACAAACTCTTTGACCTTAAATTTCTCAAAAAGTGGCATTTTTAAAATTTTGAAAAAAATCACACATAAACTTGGACATATTAGCATCATTTCTCGATTTTTTTTCCATCTTGGGATGGGAATGGGATCATACTTTTGGTCATTTTTTAAAAAAAAGTTATTCCAAGGAAAACCATCTGCATAAATGGAAATTTTTAATTTTAATACACAATTATTAATTCTGTTGGGAAATAACCACTATCATTATTATAAGTTAAGAACAGTGTTATACAAGCAGAGGCGTGGTCAGAGGGAGGTTGTGGGGTTGTAAACCTCCCCCCCCCCTACATCACAATGAAATTTTGTATATTTAAATAGGAATATATGAGTTGTAGCTCTGTAACCCCTCCCATTAAGCCTATAACCCCCCTTATGAACTTTCTGCCTACGCCACTATATATGCAACCATGCTAGAATAGTTTAAATTAGTTCACCCAGTAAAAAGAGGTGGAGGAACAGTGTTCAAGAAACCATAGCAGTGCTTCTTTATGACTATAAACCAGTGGTTCCTAACTGGTGGTCCACGAAGGAGTCCCAAGTGGTCCGCGAGACAGGTCATTATTTTAAAAAAATAATTAAAAAACATATTAAAATTAAATATAAAATTGAAATTGATAGCACATTTGTAGTAATCTACAATCGGGCAGAACTTCAGAAAACGGTTCGTATTAAAAGTAATTCGTCTTAACGAGGTTTGACTGTATTATTAGATTTTATTATTTCTTTTTCTGTTTATTTCTTTTTTTTTTTTTACTAAAGAACGATTGTACAAACACATTTTCCCCAAAAAAGACCCAGTTCCCTTTTTTATTAAGGTCTTGAAGCCAACTCGTGAGAATTTTTCAAAGTGGTCCGCGGGTACAATTGAAGTGGAAAAGTGGTCCGCGGCTTAAATTGAGTTGGGAACCACTGCTATAAACAGATGGCAGCGATCTGTAAGCAAGACACTGAGATATTACTCAGGTGCAGTTCTGATTGTTTTATGTTGAAGCCTTATAAATTGTTGCATGTAAAGTGACAATTCAACAGCTAGCATTCAGTTTTGCCTTAAACTCTCATAGAATGAATGTACACTGTACGGTCTGCATTAAATTTTGTACATCATTATTCTCTATGTGTGTAATTGTCAGTTTCCACCATGGCTGAAAATGTAAGTAGGTCTATAATTACCACACTTTTTTGTTGTAAACCTTTTAACAAGGAAGGGCAAAAAAACATTAAAAAAAAAATCTAAGGCCTGTTGCAAAATGGATGTGTAATTTATGGGACATCTTTGAAAAGGATATGAAAATATGTGATAGTTACAGGGGAAAAAAAGGAATTTGGAACAAATTAAAACAGAAGACAGCCCAGTAGTAATTAGCATGCCAGGCGCTAGTTAGGCAGATAAAGGCTTTGAAGACATAGGTGTTAGTTTAGATTGCCTTAAGTCTCTTAGCACCCTTGAAAAGTCACCTGTAGTTAAGAAAAGATTACATACATCATCATACTGTGATAAAAAAAATAAGAAAAATAAAGGATATTTAACAGACGAAGTATTGACAAGAACAAGTAAGGATGTACATGATATTGGGGAAAATAATTCAGATTGTGAAATGCTTAATCAGCTAATAGAAAGAAACCTAAGCGTCAGTAAAAAATTTCAAAATTTTGACTCTGGTAGAACCCAAATGTCTCACTGATCGCATTTATTATCTTTGTAAAGAAGAAATGGACTTGACAACCACAGCTCTTATGAGTTGCCTTGTAGGGGATCGTTGAAATTAATAACATAGAAAAAAGGGAACAGAAGCAGCATAAACTTGTAAAAAGGTACAGTTTTCCATAAATTCACAAGTAAGTGTTTAGAGGATGTAATTTTCTTAAGACACACCTGCCTTGGTCTCGTCCATCTGTTCCCTCCTCCCCTCAACCGAGTAAATTTTTTCATTTATTTTAGCATAATATGATAGCACTGTTTATTAATTTTAAAAATAGTTGTTCTTCTCAAAGTAAATAATAATTTATTTTATATAAATCGAACACTACGCAGATTAAATCAAACAACAATGTCATCAATCAACGTTTATTGGCGTAGTGATATCATTGATTGACATTGTTGTTTGATTTAATCTGCGTAGTGTTCGATTTATATAAAATAAATACATATGCTGCAACGTGCATTTCGATCAATTTAATACCAGTCTCTTTGCAATTTGGTTTAAATAGTAGTCTATGTACTACACCATTCTGCGAAATAACTGGCAACAATATATATACGTTCGTAAAGAGATTATATATTGTCCTTCGTAGCTCAGTGGGTAGAGCCTCCGCCCGGCAAGTGGAAGGTCGTGGGTTCAGGTCCCACCGAAGGCAGAAATATTTATTTTCTTTCGAACGTTTCACCATCTAATCACGCCATACCATCGGCGTTGGTATCACTACGCCAATAAACGTTGATTGATTGACATTGTTGTTTGATTTAACTAATAATTGTGGACTAAAATTAAAAATTTCCATTTATGCAGATGGTCTTTCCTTGGCATAGTTTTTTTTTTAAATGACCAAAATATGATCCCATTCCCGTCCCAAGATGAAACTTCTCAGAAATGATGCTAAGATAGGCAAGTTTATGTATGATTTTTTCATAATTTTAAAAATAGCACTTTTTGAGAAATTCAAGGTCAAAGAGTTCATGGCACGAACTTGAAATCCCAAACTGCCCAAAACTAGTCATGTTGGATATCATATGTAAGCTTATAAAATAATATATGACATGGTTTTTAATTCATCCATCTATCTCATTTCTAGCCTGAGTAATAATAGTTTTTGTAACTGCACGTAAGCAGAAAATCATGCTTTTTTCCGGATTTCAGAGGCCTATAACTTAAAAAATACTGCAGTTCAAAATCTGAAAATTTAGATTTTTCACTATCTCTGGGTGTACATCTAATGAGCCAAGTTTGAAAAAAAATCCAAGGGGTAAAGTTTTTCCATTGGATCACTTGACACTGACTGACCCATATGTAAAATCGCAATTTATTTCAGATTATTGGGGGGAAGGGGAGCTCGCGGGCTCATATGACTCTACGCCTATGCCGAGAAGAAAGCTAGACGTCATGCTTTCTACTGTCCGTTCACGAAAAGAAGTCCGATGGAACAGTTAGAAATAACGGGAGGTGACGTCACAAATGAGCTAGCAGCTTACAGCAGAGTAGGACTTCACTTTCAGAACTTATCTTTAGCCAACTTTTATCGTCGCCAAAAACGAGTGTACAACTTTGAGTACTAACTACACTGTTGTTAGCAGCTGACCGGTTTGTGACGTCACACCTGTCATTTCTAACTGTTTCATCGGACTTCTTTCCATGAACGGACAGTATGTAAATACCCGTTTTCGATAGGCTTTTATTTTTTGCTAAAATTAAAATTCATTTCTATGAGACTGAATTGGGTTTATCGTATACCAAAAAGAAAGAATACTACAACATAAGGTAATATTGTTTAACAGTTTCACGTAGACTTTTACAGCGCATTATAGTAGGAAAACAATTTTTCAGGCAACCGGCTGCGTATTAAGAAAACGGTATTTATTACTCAACAACTTAACATTCAATCCGATCCATGCAGAAGAACAAAATTATATAAAGAGATAGAAACTTGCCAAATGCATTTAACTTGCAGATACAATATTTACTTACGTTAAAAGATATTATACAAATTATACTAAAGAGATAGAATTAAAAGTCAAAACATAGGAAAGTGAAATTAGAAAAAAAAAAGTGTTACCATTTTGATGTAATAGGCAGGGCCTTGCTTACAGAACCGGCGCAACAGTAAATGATACCGAGCGAAACCATATTTTGGCGCCCCCCTTTCTAATTTTTTAATAAGTAAACAATCTGTTTTACTTTATGTACAATCGGTTTACTGATTAGGGCGCCCCCTCGTAAAGTGGCGCCCCGGGCTGTCGCCAGCTTCGTCCGTACCTTCCGCCGGCCCTGCTTGCTTAGGGGGGTGCGAGCTGGGCGGCCGCCCAGGGCCGCTAAAAAAATGCAGTACAAGCACCATGAAATACATTTTTAGCGGCCCTTATATACTTTCCCAGAGTATTTGGTCAATTTATCTTGTGTGTGACGCTATATTTCCCATAACGTTCATGAAGCTTCTAAATAGTGGTCAAAATATACACGTAATTAATCAAATGCATTAGCATCAGTAAACTGTGCACATTATCATGTTTGTGATGGCCTTACAGCCAGTACTTAATTTCTAACAAAAAAAGTGCAGTAGCCCTAATATTATAAATCGATTAAAAAATCGAATGGCTACAAAAGAATCGATAAATCATATCAATTGTTTATGTCCATTTTTCTGGACAACAAAGTTTATGACTTTAATCAAAAATTCATTCTTTTTTCATGAAAGTGTCTATTTAGGGGTTCCGGATTCTATTTAAATTATCGCCAAAAATGAAGTGAAGGGCTCTGCTGGACTCCCGCCAAATTTAAGCCCTGCTTACAGCCACTACAGAGACCACTGGTTTCCGACGGAAAAGAACATATCAGAAATTTATAATTACGGTGAAAATCGGTTATGACGTCCTCCAGGAGACCGTGCAAATTCTGTCGTTATAAACGATATTTTTTGCAAATTATGGTACAGTAATAGAGCAGTGGCGGATTTATAAAATTGCCGCCCTTAGGCACAGCCTGTACTGCCGCCCCCTCCCTCCTTTTCAAAGGAAAGACTATTTATTAAAAAAACGAAACAAATAATTATTAAAAAAAACCATTAAAATGTGCGTATGCATATATGTATACAAAAAGACGTAGACGAAGCAAACAAAATATATTTTTTTCATATACTACGTCGAGAAGGGGGTGAGGGGGCAAAATATCTGCATGTAAATGTAAGGGGGCGACCTTCGCATGTGGGCGTAAAGGTGGGGGGGGAGGGATCAGGGTATAAAGTTTGAGAATCACTGGACTAATATATTAATAGCTATAATTTAAATAAATTATTACTTACGATTACATAATTTTTTATTTATAAATTCATATTTAATTATTATAAATTATTTCACCTAGAGGCAAGAGACAAATATTTTTCTATAATTAACTATAATTTGCTTCATTTTATTACTTCATGTGTCTTATTATTGTGTCAGATAATCTGATGGAATGAAATTTAAATTAGAATTAAATCCTTGGAAACGATCATTGGTTATTCGATTTAAAATTTTCGAAATCCCTACTATTTGTCAAGGCGGCGCCTATGATTACTACTTATAACAAGAAAGCAAAAAACATTATCTTGCTTATCGATTAATATGAAAAACGAACTTACGAAAGAATACTGAAGTTGCAATTAACCGTACGGTACCGTGATAGATATGAAATGTCGCTCGCGTTCACAGGCGTAGAGTTATATGGGCCCGTGGGGCCCGAGCCGCCCAATAATTTGAAATAAATTACAATTTTAAATATACTGTAATGTATAAATGTACAAAATGTGTGCTTGGGGCCCCCAATAATTTTGAAAACTCTATGTTGATGCTGGCGTCAGCCGCTTAAGATTTAAGCCTTTTTATTCTATGCTTAAAGCCTTGGTTTTTATTTTCAACCGATCTGCTGTGCAAGAAGCCCATATCCAGCATCAACGAGCGTTTTGTTTACCCTTAATAACCCCTGCAAATCATAGCCGTTCTGGCTTTTCTCAAAGCCAAGAAGTTAGAATCAAAAACTAATGGCGATTTCTACATGTTGATACTATATACACCCGCTTCTCTGGTGGGAGGTGTCTAATATCGTAATATAAACAATATGGTCATAGCCCTTTGTCTTTTGATTTTGTAATTCGTATTTGCAGACAAGTTGAAGTACTCACTTTATATCACCGCCATCGAGAAGACAGGACAATAATTAAAAAGGAATGTTATTTTCAACACTGTCGAGTTTGGAAAATTTCATTTTTTAGTTCTTTGATGCCGCCCCTAGGATTGTGTCTTGCGTGCGTACTTAGAAATCCGCCACTGGTAATACACTTTAAGAGTTTTATAGATCGTTTTATAGCAAAAAGTACAAAACTTGCTGCTTTTAAAATTAAATAAAAATATACTTAATTATAATGAATTTAATTACTGCATATATTAAAATATATTGATAGCCACATCAAATATACAATGAATTTTTTTAAATGAAAAAATTGAAGCAAATATAACAGTATATATTATAAAAAACAAATGACCAATAAAACATTACGTAAACTTTCTTTCAGAGCAATAAGCATAGTATTATCTTCATAATTTTAATGACTTCCAAAAAATCGGTAATTTTCGTTTGCTTTCTCGCGTACTTTTTAAAAATCGGTTTTCTAAATTGTTTTTTATAAAATTTAAAGAAATATGAACCCCTCGTACGCCATGTGTTGGCTAACATATCATGCAGCAATTTCTGAACATTCGCCTATTTGCATGTATAGACAGTTTTGGGTTTATGGACATTAAATGTTGCAGCCAAAGTAATCTGGCGTCACAACTCGTCGTTGTTTTGGTTGCTGAGGAAAGAAATGAATGCGTTGTAATTGATAACCAGATGCAATAGCTCGCACTGCATTGCAAAGATACGCACACACCCCCTTTTTACTATGCATTTAGCATTAGCGTCGGAAAACTAACGCCTGATCAACAAGGCGTTCGACTTCGCCAAACAGAACAGGTGGATCCCGCATTGTTTCGAACTCACGTTGTTCCGATCAGGGGAGCCGAGAGACAACGTGGGACACCAGGCTCACTTTTACCAGTACCATGACCCCTTCCCTGGGCCGGGCCCGCCACAGCATAGGTCCTTGTTAATGCGGGCCCGTAGACTTAATCTGGGCCTCCAGCTGCAGCACCTGCTGTCCCCCTCTCGTCGGCTCTGGTTCCAATGAATGATTGTCAAGTCACGTCGTTATATCCGATACGGATTTCCCTACTGGAGACAAAATCGCCGTCGTTATAGCAGGTTTCGTCGTTATATACGATGTCGTTATAGCCGATATATTTAGTTAAGAATAGAACAGGAAACTAAACTTCTTGCAAAAATTCCGTCGTTATAACGGTTGGTTGTTATAACCGGCGTTGTTATAACCAATTTTCACTGTGTATATATAATGAAAATCGTTTATAACGACGCTGGTTATAACGACCAACCGCATATAACGATGGAATTTTTACAAGAAGTTTGGTTTGCTGCTCTGTTCAGGGGCGGCACGAGCATACCTCCATTGGTGGGGGCAGGGGAGAAGCACAACATTTTCCAACTACCCAAAAGCGTTGAAAAAGATGATATATATAATTAGTAAACCTCCCGTAACAACGACCTCTATTTAGCGACCACTTCACTTAACAACCATTTTTTCTGGAAACGGATTTTCTCCGTCCCCCCCACAGACCCAATGTTAAATTTACCTTCATTCAGAGACCACCTCGCTGAGCGACCGCTTTTTCGCAGAACCGACGGTGGTCGCCTTAGAGAGGTTTTACTGTATATTTAAAGATAGCATTTACTGCTAAATAAACACAAAAATTCATGGTAACAGACATTGAAAGCATTTAGCGTTTTACGACTCGAGAAGAATTATTTGAAACTTCTGCCTGCCCACTGTAGAGATACAGCTACAGACGGACCCCACCTCCAGCTTCACAGCAAGTTTGAGAGTCCAATACTACGGTCAGTGGCAAATTGGATTCAATATGAGGGAAAACGTCCTGGTTACTTCTTCATGGCACTTAAAATGAGGGTTAAATGAAAAGGGGAGAGGCGAAGTCCCCAAATCTGTGGTTCTGGTGCCCTGTTGGCTGGACAATATACCACAGACGTGGAAACGGAAATAATTATTTACAAAATGGGCAGTTATAATCCAAATTTTTCCGATAAACAAAGCAAAAAAAGTCGGCCTTTTTCCCTAAGTTACTATCAAGTTTGCCAATGTCAAAAAAATTTTCAAATAAAAGTGAAGAGTAAAAAAAAAAGAAATAATAATTTTTCCACCTTTTTCCCCCCCCAAAAATCTAATTTTTTGCCAGGTTGGCAATTGGAATTGCATGAATTTCCAACTACCCTAAGAATTAATTATTCATCCTTTTTTTTTTTTTTCGATTTTAACCGGAATTTCCTAACTTGGAACTTGATTTTTCCGATTGGGTGAGACCCCCCCCGTCCACCCCCCATAAGGCTGGCCCTGGGCTGGACAGTATACCACAGACGTGGAAGCAGAAATAACTGTTCACAAAATGGGCAGTTATAATCGCAAATTTTTCCGACCAACGAAAGCAAAAAAGCCTTATCTTTTTCTCCAAGAAACTCTCGATTTTGCCAATGTCAAAAAAAATTCCATTTGTCTAAGGGTGAAAAAATTAGTCGTTTCAAATGCCTTTATGCTCAACTATTTTAATTTATTTTAAAAACTTATTTTTCAAGAAAGTGAAAAATTTAAATGACAAAGAAACTGGGATCCTTAAAAAAACAAAACAAAAACCCACGCTTTTATAAATATTCATTCAACTTTATTCACAGAAAATATATTTACAAACATTTGTATACTTTTATTTTCCAAACATCAAATCTCAAATTCCGTTTATATGAGGTGAAATTCATCAATAATTCACTTGCATATTTGTTAATTATGGAATAAGGTGTCATTTTCCAATAACATGTAATTTACAATTGCATAACTAGCGGGGGGGGAAATCAGAAATGCATTACATTGCTACTTTAATGGTGACGGAAAAATTGATATCGATCTAATTTTAGGCTATTGTATTTTATTTGTATGTATTTGATTTGAAAATGACGAAAATAATCAACGTTCCACCATGACAGATGGTCACCTTCAGGAGTCCCTGCAGCTGGCACTCGTCCAGTAGTGCCGGATTTATAAATGGGCACGTTGAGCACTTACCCAGGGCGCAGAATTTTTAATTGCGTCTAAAAACAGCTCAATTGCAATTATGTTAGAAAAAACCCGCTTGTTCACACGTTAATTAATGTTCAAACTTTTTACCTTTCACAAAAAAATAACTAAAATATTTAGGTGTGCCAAGGCCCACACGGCCCATCCGCTAAAACCGCCACCGTTTTAAAGGCTCACTGAAAAGCGGCGGCGAAAACAAAAATTAAAAAGCAAAACATTCAAAAAATAAAAATTTGACAGATAGGAAATTTTTTTGTGAAGTCGTTCTAATTCAGCTCCGAATTGATGAAAATAGGGGAAATAGATATTTATTTTTTTAAATTTTCCATGTAAATGTACGAATACTAATTATAAAATAATACTTGATAAAAAAACAGTGCAAAAAATCATTCTACGATTTACACTTATTTTACAGAAACCGAAATTTCATCCTATTTATAAAATATGCGATTATTTTTACAATCAAATTAGGGAGATCGATTAAGACGATATAATTAACGATTTTGCCGGTAAAAAAGCAAGGAGGAAGGCATTGTAAAAATAAAAATTGTGAGTAAATTTTTATTTCGATACCTACCTAAAAGAAATCTGGAAATCCCAATTTTTTTTTTAATAACTGTATGTTTTTTATTTTAGTTTATTTTTTCTAAACTTAGCTTACATGATAATATAGTTAAATGGCTGGTAGAGGCGGGGGGCAAGATGTAGCTACGGGTGGGAAGGTGCTTGGCTATGCACTTGCAGCTCCTCGATATTTGTTTTGTTTTTAAGTTTTAATAGAAGTAAGAAAAAGTAAGCAAGTGTATAAAAAAGAAATATATAAGGGGTCCCCAATATTTACGTCTTTTTTTTTACCGTCAAAAAAGTCGGGTCTAGAGCGTAAAAATGGATAAATCCGGTCCTTCGTACATGGTGCACGCGCTTTAAAATGACGTTTCTTTTTGATGTTGACGTAAAAAATGCAGCAATCTATTTAATTATTCCAACGGCATTTCTCACACCTTGTACAGAGGACGACTTTGAAATTGAAAGATTTAATGCGTGACTGAGACAAGAACTTCTGATTGGATTTTCAGAATATTTTTGTATTTCTGTAACTGCACCTTTTACCTCTGATCACATGACGCTGCATCCATCTGTCGAAATGCCAACACAATTTTTAGGATCCAGTCTATGCTTTATAGCTTTATTTGTTAGATTTGATAGTTTTATTT